>CAUYQG010037101.1:0-28870 GCA_963574415.1 Tarsius wallacei | reverse complement strand
CACACCCGGCTAATTTTTTGGATTTATTGTAGAGATGAGGTTTCGCTTGCCCAGGCGGGTCTCGAACCCACGGGCTCAGGCAATCCACTCACCTCAGCCTCCCAAGGCACGGGATTACAGGCTGAGCCACCGAGCCCGGCTACTTTTATCTAATTTAAAGTTTGAATAAGAGTTGTCTTGTTTCCAAGTCCTTCGTTTACTTTTATCTGATTTAAGGTTTGAATAAGAGTTGTCTTGTTTCCAAGTCCTTAGATCTGAAATAATAAATGAGAAAGAGAATAATAATAACAAACATTTATTGAGCACCTATTATTTTCAAGACATCGTTTCAGCCATTTTTATTTCACTTAATCCCCATGACAACCGCGTAAGGTAAGTACTATTATTACCTGCCAATTCATACATGAGAAAACTGAGGAGCAGAAAGGTGAAGTAACCTGCCCAAGGTCACGTGGGTCTTACGTGGCAGGTCTAGGATTTCTGCCCAAACACCCTGGTTTGTGACTCACTCTCAAGCCTACTAGCTATGCTACAAAGAAGGCCTGTTAACTGGCAGGCTCACAGACAGCCACCAGAAATGACCACTGCTGAGCTGACAGTAAGGTAGGAGAGGGAGTGTAAAGAGTGGTGGAATGAACCGTAGAGAGCACAGCAACCTGGAGTCATTCGAATCACCGGCAAAACTGCTCTTTGGTTACACGTTTTCTAGATTTTTCAGATTTTACATATTTCTATGTCTCCTATAATGACACTCAAAATTTTCCAACCGTTTCTCTCAATTATAAATTCGGGGAATACAGTTACTAGCCAAAGTTTACTTGGCATTGAGGATTGTCTAGAAATGGTTATAGTGCAGCTCAGATACCGCGAGAGTCCAAGAGTGAATGCACCTGTGTCCTGGTAGGAAACATCATGGACTCCAAGTCCTATGAGAGTCATTTGTGTGCCACCCCTTCCACCACCCCCCACCCCGTACTAGGCACCATGACATAGTAGCCAGTCCCCTCATAGAAGACTGGAATCTGAAGAGGACACACAGATGGCTTCCACTAAAGAGAAGGCTTAGAGAGGAGACACCATAAATCTCATTAAGATGGCGGACATGTGCCCCACCGGGCAAGGATAACTAGACTTACTAGATGTGCAGGTGTGTAAGGCATACTAAGGACCAGACTTCACAGCCAGAAATGTGGCTTAGATCTGACCATATGTCTCAGGTGAGGTCAGGTGCAATCTGTGATAATACGGGCCTTCTCCTCTGAGACAAGTGGGAACAAGAGAACACTGGTGTACTGCTGCCTGGCTCTATTGGGATCGACATCCTAAGCTATTTCAGGCTGAGTACACCTTTCTCCTAAGACAGAAAAAGAATTAGAAAGCCTTTGGGAGCTCTGTAAACTCTCTCCAGGAAGACAAACACAGTTCAGTATGTAAATGGTAGAGTAAGTGCGAGAGTGGGCCCAGGTTTTATGATATTGTAGTGCTATAAGTGTGTAAATTCAAAGAGTATTTTACTGTAGTACCTGCCAAGAAAATGTGAACTGTCTTGAAATCTCACAGCTGATTTATGATAAAAAATGTGGCATTTTCAGGCTGGGCACAGTGGCTCATGCCTACAATCGCAGCACTTTGAGAGGTCCAGGTGGGAGGTGGGAGGATTGCTCACAACACTACAGTTTAGGAGTATGTTTTTAAGAAAAGAATACAAAATCATGAATACAAACAATTAGGTTCAAAAATGAATATTTATGTACAATGAAAAAGGAAATCACAATTACAAGTCTGAAAAAATTACGTAATACAGCAAATGTCCCCAAATCCAGAAAAATAGCATATTTCACTAATTAACTTTAAGACATAATCCATGATGTTTCTACTTATATTTTAGGACTGTTGTCAAATTTGGAAAATAATAAGTTTCTGGTTTTGTTTTGAGTCAGAGTCTCACTCTGTTGCCCAGGCTGGAGTACAGTGGCACAATTACAGCTAGCCTCAGCCTCAACTTCCTAGGCTCGGATGATCCTTCCACCTCAGCCTCCCAAGTAGCTAGAACTACAACAGGCACATGCCACCAAGGACCTGGCTCATTTATTTTACAGATAAGTTCTCGCTATGTTGTCTGGGCTTGTCTCAGACTCCGGGCTTGAGCAATCCTCCCACCTCCCACCTGGGGCTCTCATATAGGCATGAGCTACTGTATCCAGCCTAAAAACATCAAGTTTTTATCATAAATCAGCTGTGAGGTTTCAATTCACGCTTTCTTGGCAGGTACTACAGTAAAATACTCTTTGAATTCACAACACTCACTAGCCATATTGCTGGGGTCTTGGAAGTAGCCCAGACAGGTGGTGGGCCCTAAAACTTAAGCTCCAATATCTTCATGTTATATCCACTTCTGGCTAAGAGGACAACTTCCAGTGCAGACTTGAGAAACAGCAGAAAATTCAGTGGAGGATGTTACTGTTGGGGCAATGGCAGCTAGCTGCCTACTGGAACATTCCCCTAAGTGGTCATCCGAAGACTTGAGGAATCACTTCCAGTCTCAACAAACTGAGCCACACAGCATCAGCAGCAACTCAGAGGCTTCAGCTGGGCAAATAAATCATTGCAACTGCAAAGTAAAAGAGGAAGTGCATGAATTTGGACCATGTCAATCAGTAGTAGTGAGAGTGGCCATTATTATAAAGACTTAAAGAATAATTTTGTACGATATTAAAATTCTTTGTCTGGACTGATAATCGGAGTCAAGATTCATCAATCAGAGGAAACAAGGATGAAGGAAATGTCCTTTAATAACAGTAGTGACCGACATTACCATCATATACGTTGATGACAAAATAAGAAGAAACAGACTTAGCCTGAAAATGAAGTCATGCCATCAATGCCAATGTTTTCAGACAACAGGTTTATTAATCATTAAGATAGATTGACACATGACATTGTCAAATTTCCTGTTCTGAGAGAATAATTTTTTTCATTTTTTAAATGTGCTGGTGGATTCTAAGAATACTGACAACTTATGGTCTTAGGCTGTTTTTAAAGATGCTAGTGTCTAAGCATGTCAAAGTTAAGAAAGTAAGTCATGCCAGGCTCGGTGGCTCAGCCTGTAATCCCTCGCTTGGGGAGGCTGAGGTGAGTGGATTGCTTGAGCCCGCGGGTTCAAGACCCGCCTGGCCAACTTGGCGAGACCTCATCTCTACAATAAATCAAAAAATTAACCGGGTGTGGTAGCGCGCACCTGTCGTTCCAGCTACTTGGAAGGCTGAGGCGGAAGGATCGCCGGAGCCCAGCATGTCGAGGCTGCGGTGGCCGGGAGCGGCCACTGCACTCCAGTCTGGGCGACAGAGTGAGACTCCAACTCAAAAAAAAAAAAAAAAAAAGTAAGTCATTCACCTTGTTCCCGAATGCAAACAAAAAGACTTACAGCCCAGCTAGTTAGTAGCTGGGAAGAGTTAGAACATTTTATAGTGTTTAATGGAAGAGGGACACAGGGTGTTTATACCCAGCAACCTTCCAGGTCTAGTCTGTTGTGTCTGCTGTGTTTCATCAAGGATAGACAAGGAGAAACAAATTGCAGGTAAAGAAGGATCTTGTTGGATCCAATACAAACCTATCTGTAACTAACTCAGAGAAATGGTAAGGAAGAGACTTTCAGCAGCTGAGAAATAAGCCTCTAGGATTTTCAAACTGATGCTGGTATAGAGGGATAAATTCACTTAAAGAAGTTTGGGGCCAAAGTACTTGGGTTAAAGTTAGTATAATCTCTTAGAGAAAATATTAAGAGTGGGTTAGGAAAGACAACAGCAGTGCTAAGGATTATAGCAGAGCCCAAAGAATTATTCCTTGTTCCATTTTTTAAAAAGCATTTTTTAATGGTACATTCAAGATTATTTGAGATAAAGTCCCTTGAACTGCCTAAGGTCAGTGCTAAAAAGTTAAGCCAGATCACAAGTGCACAAGGGGCCCTGCGTGCCATGCAAATTAATTGGACTTTACCTGGCAGGTAGAGGGAGGGCCATCTTAGAAATGGCAAAATCTGATTTGCATTTTAGAGATTTATTTTTAGTGGTGATGTGGAAAATGGACTATAAAGGCGTGAGACTACAAACAGGGAAGCCTTTAGAAGCTATTTCAAAGCCCAGAAGAGATGACAAACATCTAAAGGAGGGCCTTATGGCAATGGCAATAAGGCTTATAAGGAGAAAAGTAATATGAGTAAGAGGTGTTTGAAAAGTAAATTCAACATGACTAGGTGACTCATTAAATCAGAAACATGGAAGTGAGGACAAGTCTGAGTTTTCTAGCTTGATCAAACAGGTGGCTTATAGTACCATTAACAAAAGTAGATAATATAGAAGGAAAAACAAACTTAGGGAAGAAATAATTATTAGCTTAATTGAAGATACATACATGAGGTCTGAGCTAGAAATACTCAGTTGTTCATTAGAACGCTGTGTTGTTAGGACAACAATTTGACCATGATAGACATACACGTATAGGTAATAACATGATTAATGGGAGTTGATGAGTTGACTCACATGTAGAACATGTGTTCCTAATCACATCCCAACCCACTACACCCGAGTCATACATCATTGCCCTTGGCAACTGTGGCAATATAGTGCTTTATATAGGAATGTCTTCTCAACACTTTGAGTGTTGAGAGGCAGATTAAGTGACAGAATCCAAGAAGAATGGCCATACTTAAGGCATACTGTGTAAGTTTGTGTCTAAGAATCCCTAGTGAACTTGTTAAAATGAAGATGCCTAGGCCCACCCTCAGAGACTAATTCAGTGGACTGGTGTGCGGCTCAGGAATCTGCATATTTATAAAGCAACTCCAGGTATTTCTTATACACGAAGAAGTCTGGGAAGATCAAAGAAGAAAATAGTAGTCAGAATTTTGCATATGTAAATTTTGCCTTCACAATTTTGTTGAACTTGTGTCAGATTACTTTTCTTGGTTTTAAAGTTCATGACTTTAGTCAAAACCTAGAGATTACTTTTCCTGGAAAAGTTTATAACAAATAAGTTTGTCTGTCTTGAATTGTATAGCACATTTCCCTAGGCTTAGCAAGGAAAAAAAATATCTAAAAAACAAAACAAGCAGTGAAAGCTATTGGCATACAACATTTGAAAATGACTAATGTAACGTTTTAGAATCATGATATTTAATGGAAAGGGTCCTGGGCTGAAATTTAGAAAGCCTGCATTACATGGCATTTGTATTAAACTTGAGCTAGTCCTTTGACATTTCTAGGCCTTCATTTTCCCACTTATCTCAAGAAAGGCATCTGCTGGAATAATTTCTTAAGATCCTTGGTGAGATTGATGTGTGGTCTTTTAACTTATATGCTAGGTTGAACCAACTGAGAATGTTACTTACCTATTTTTGACATATAAAAATGGCAGTTTCATATGGTTCAGCATATCTAGGATGGAGCTGACCCATTCAGCATATGTGAGGGTCTATATGTTTTCATCTCATAGTTGGCTTGTTTTATTTTTCTCTGACTACAGATAGTCTTTCTCCATGGTCATAAGCAGACCCAAGCTTACATCCTTCTGGCTCTGAAACGTCAAAGCAAATCATCTTTTTTTTTTTTACCTCAAAGGTGAAAAATCCTCCAGAAGGACTCGGATTGGCATGGCTTGGATCAGACTCTTACCTTAGACACACTGTGGTCAAAGTATAGAAAAGGATCACTCCTACCCCAGTGACCAGAGGTATAGAATAATGTGATGACAGTACACCTTGTTCCCTAAACAAGGTGTGGTGCTGAGCAGACAAACTTACAGATATCCTCTACATGTCTGCAAATTTTGGAGTGTGTAGTGATTTTAAATATACTTAATTCATTGAAAGGAGACATTGTGACTACACTAAACTAAACCAGAAAGAAGAAGATTTGGGTTTAAAATCCTTGTGACTTAGGAAGTCAGTCTCCTCTTTTGAATCTATTTTCTCATCTGAAAAATGTATTAAAAATACCTCAAAGGGCTATTATAGGATTATATGAAATCATGTGTATGAAACTACTTTGAAAATTGTACAGCACTATAGAAGTTAAAGAATCTTTCACTCAATAATCATCTATTGAGTTCCTGCTGTGGGCTGTGAACTTTATTAGGCACTGGGAATAATAGAGTTGAATACAAGATGATATTTTTGCTCTCTGTAACATTATATAGAATCTGGGTAACATCTAGTATATAAATAAGCTCACTGCATCTTAACTTCTGTAATCTTTAGAATAAACCAGATACTTGAGAATTGAGTCAGAGAGTACTCTAGTTTAACAGATGAAAGGATAGTGTATTTTAAACAATAAAGATATTACTCAAAATTTGAGTGTACAATGAATCTAAAGAGATCTTTCATTTAAAGTAAATCTTTCATTTATTTTACCTCTACCCTTTTCACAAGACTATATTTTATTCTGCTCACCTCTTCAACAAATGATTTCTTCTTAAGATTACCATTGATTGCCCTGTCTGACTTCTTTTCTCCAAACCGTTCCTTTGGCTAATTCTCTCCAGAATGTTTCTCATCCTTCTATACACACTTAACCCTGAATGCAGCAATTCTTACCACAAGTCTCCTCCCACTCTCTCTTCTCTATTTCCCAAATAAGTCAATTAAGAACCTCATTCATGTTTAGTTTTTATTTTTATCTTTTATTGGCACAGTTCTTATTAAATTACATGGTCTTACCCAAGCTCATGCTTTGGGAAAGGGTTGATAAAACTAAGACTTGCCTATTGTAGAATGATCTTATAGTTCTCCAACCATTCTGAATCTAAAATTATCCATTATCATTTGTGTCCATCAAACTAATTTCTCTGATAGTGGTTTACATTTCTATTATCCTGACCACATTTTCAAATACTGCTTTTTAAAAATTTTAACAAGATTAAACAGAAAATTATAAGACACTTTTCAGGAACATCTTGCCAAAAAATATATATATATCTGCTTGCCTGTGCATACAAGTTTATATGCCAATTACATATTTATTCAGCCTAAATTGTTCACCTTACAATAAATTCCTGCCTCCATCAGAATTGTATAAAATTCCCAAACCTGGCCAAGTGTGGTGCCTCATGCCTGTAATCCCAGCACTTCAGGAGACCAAGGCAGGATTGCTTGGGGTCAGGAGTTCAAGAACAGCTTGGGCAACATAGCAAGACTACCATCTCTACAAAAATAAAATATTATCTGGGTGTGGTGGCACATGCCTGTAGTTCCAGCTTCTCAGAAGGTTGAGGCAGGAGAATGACTTGAGCCCAAGAGGTCGAAGCTGCAGTAAGCTGTGTTCACGCCACCACACTCCAGCCTGGATGACAGAGTGAGAGCCTGTCTCAAAAAAAAAAAAAAAATCCCAAACCTAAGGCTCACTTATTGGTTATAATGCCACTACTAATTGCTGGTACTTTATACTTACTGCTTAGAGTTTTGTCATGGGTTCCTTATCCACTCTTGTTGAAATTCTTTACCTAGATTTGTTTATTCATTTTTTTCTTCAGCAGCTATTTGCTGAAGTTCTACTATATGACAGGTGCTGTTATTGGCTGGGTGGGTACAAAATTGATAAGACACAGTCTTTGCACTAAAGGATCTTACCAAGCAGTAGAGGACACAGAATTAAAAGACAATTACAATACAGGAGATACAATGGATTATGTCTACTTCCTCCTAGATTGTTCAGGCAATTCTTTCCCTACTCCGCTGGTCTGAAGGACCAATCGTATTGGTTTGGGAATGGGCATGTAACTATACTAATCACGGGACTCCTCAGAACTTTTCTACTAGTTAAAAGGGAGGAGTATCCCTGTATTGCTTTAGGATCACAAGCTCTAAGTATGGAGGTTGAAGCATGCAGGTGATTTCACTATTCATGTTAAGTGCCAAATGAGAAGTCGCTGGTGGTAGTTTTTCTATTATGTGGAGAGAGTCTGTTCAGGAGAGATGGGAGGTAACATGCTAGGAGAAGCAGAGGCAAGCAAGACCAAAAAGGTGGAAAAAGCCTTGCCAATCCTGGGCCTGGTAGGCCTGAAGCTACTACTTCCCCGGACCTACCAGTTTTGTGTGGATATAGACAGTCCTGGGTGGGTGTGGTGGCTCCATAATCACCAGGGATCCAGCCTCCTTCTGTCGTTCTGCTCTGCCATCCTTAGTTTATGAATTCCATCCTCATGTAGCAACTGCATTTCTGAGATAAGACTTGTCTTAGTCTGTTCAGGCTAAGCATAAACTGGGTGACTTCTAAACAAAAGAAGTTAACATCTCATAGTTCTGAAGGCTGGGAAGTTCAAGATCAAGGCACCAGCAAGTTTGGTGTCTGGTGAGGGCAAATTTTCTGGTTCATAGATAGGCCCCTCTTGCTATGTCCTCACATGGTGGAAGATATGAGGGATCTCCCTTGGGCTTCCTATAATGGCACTAATCTCATTCATGAGGGCTCCACCTTCATGATGTAATCACTTCCCAGATGCCCCACCTCCTAAGAACATGACCTTGAGGGTTAGAATTCAAACATATGAGTTTGGGGAGGAGGGGACACAAACATTCAAACCACAGAAGGGCTCTATCATGTTCTGCTGTCCCCATCATTCCTCAATATCTCCCAGACACTGAGCTCAGTGCCAGATGCCATTGATCCTTAAGCTTACAGTGCTGTTTACCTTACCCCCTGCTCTTTGCTCATATACATAATCTACTTACCCCAAGTAGGCTTTCAGAGTGTGGTCTCTGATCAAAAGAGAAAGGCCTCTTTATTTAAATGCATCCCTGCTGAGCGCAGTGGCTCACACCAGTAATCCCAGCACTTTGGAAGGCAGAGGCTAGAGGATTGATTGCCTGAAGCCAGAGATTCAAGACCAGCCTGGGCAGCTTGGCAAGACCTCATCTCTACAATAAATTTTAAAAAACCTAGCTGAGCGTGGTGGCTCATGCCTGAAGTTCCGGCTACTTGGAAGGCTGAGGTGGAAGGATCGCCTGAGCCCAACAGGTCGAGTCTGTGGTGGCTGTGAGCGTGCCACTGTACTCCAGCCTGGGCAATGGAGTGAGACTCCAACTCAAAATTTAAAAATGCATTCCTGTGAGCTCAAGTAAGAAATCTAACCTCTCTTTTGTAAAGCTTTTGGAGGGAGGAGAGGTGGATTAACCAATGGCAATGTTCTCAATTCCAGGATCGTGGGAAAATAGTGTGTCTATCTGTTGTGAAGAATATGTCTCCTGTCGCCTAATTTCTTTCTTTCTTCCTTTTCTTTTTTTTTTTTTAAGAGAGAGGGTCTCGCTTTGTTACCCAAGCTGGAGTGTATTATCATGGCTCATTGCAGCCTCGATCTCCTGGGCTCAAAGGATCCTCCCACCTCAGCCTCCCTAGTAGCTAGGACTACAGTTGTGTGCCACTATACCAGGCTAATTTCTCAGTTGTTGTTGTTTTTTTTTGTAGAGATGGGGGAGGGGTTAGGGGTTCTCTCTATGCTACCCAAGCTGGTCTCAAACTTCTGGCCTCAAGCAATCCTCCCACCTCAACGCTGGGATTATAGGCATGAACCACCATGGCTGGCCTAATTTACTAGAAATCGATGTGCTTCTAGAGTTTGCTAACAGTACTTTCTTTTTTAGGGAATATTTAAGGTACTTTCAGTGATAACGTCATTCTCTCTCTCTCTTGCATTCTTGCATACTTTATTGAATGAGAGAAAAAAGGCCAGAATTACAGATTAATTAACACAATTTGAAGCCTATTTAAGTATATTCATGAGTAAGTGACACATTGGAACTCCATCTTTTATGTGCAGCAACAGTATGTTGAAAGTGTAATCCCAAAACAGGCATTCTGGTAAAGCTTTGAATGGGATAGGGCATGGAGGTCAATTGTCATTGAAAGAATTTGGGCGCCAATAACAACTCCATACCCGTTGGGGACCAAGAGATTTATTAAAGTGGCGGCTATAGAGCTAGAGGGAGAGAGAGAGAGAGAGAGAGAGAGAGAGAGAGAGGGAGAGAGGGAAAGAGGGAGAGAGGTAGAGGAGGAGGGGGAGAGGAAGAGGGGGAGAGAGTGAGAGAGAGAGTGAGTGAGAGAGCAAGAGAGAGAGAGAGAGCTATGCAGGGAGAGAGCTGTATTTATTAGTTTAGCTAGGGCAGGAAGAGGTCGTGCTAGCCATTCTATTGGGTAGAGTAGAGTGGAAATAGGGTGGGCCGAAGGTGTGTTATATTGCTATTGGAGGGTACTACAGGGCTGATTTGTCATAGGAGGAGATTGTTGGCTCGCAGGTTTGAACTTCACGTGCACGGGAAATCGTACAGGGGGAAGCCCAAACTTAGGTCTTTGTTGTTTCCATGTGGCCCTGTAGTGTTCAGTGCCATCTTGGGGGGGGGGGGGCCTTCTGACTGTTCCCTGTGCCCTTCAGTCATCACTAAACACCTAAAGTTTTTTCACAATTCATGTTGAGTGCTAAATGAAATTAATTTGTTGATCAACTGAGGCCCTGTATGAACTTTAGTATATATCAGTAGTCTCTCTCTCTTTTATTTATTTATTTATTTTTAGTTGGGATCTCACTCAGTCACTCAGGTTGGAGTGCAACGGCACAATCATAGCTTACCGCAGCCTCATCCTGGGCTCAGGTGATCCTTCCACTTCAGCCTTCCAAGTAGCTGGGACTATAGGTGTACACTACTATGCCTGGCAATTTTTTTTTTATTTTCTAATTTTTTGTAGAGTTGAGGTGTCACTATGTCGCCTAGGCTGGTCTCGAACTCCTGGGCTCAAGCAATCCTCTGGCCTTCGCTTTCCCTAATTGCTGGGATTACAGGCATGAGTCACTGAGCCTGCCTCATGTCAGTAATCTCTTAGAAATGATATTTCACCTTATGATTATGAGGAGAAGACAGAGGTTAGGTTTAGGAAGTGAGAAATTGTGGGTGGGAAGACAGAATGATTTATCTCTGAAACCATGGCTCACTCCTCTGGTAATTCAGGAGGAAGCTGCAAAGGCCACCTAAGGCTGAGAGAGAATTCCACATCAGAGATTGTATTGCCAGAGAGGTGGGCCCTGTTACAAAATTTGTAGTGAGTAGAAAACAGAAGGAATCTAGATACTCCAATGTAGTTGCTAGCACCAAAAGATTGGAAAAAAGAAAACCAGCTAAGAAAATCATGCTGGAGAGAACCCAGAGAAGAATTTAATATCAACAGTAAGCAGATTCAAGCAACACAAAATGGTGCAACCAATTTTGCAGGAGTAGCTCAAACATCATAAGCAATGCAGGAGAATGCCTAGAATGATATGAGCCTTGAGATTTATTGGGAGCTTTAACTAGGGATGAGGCAATGGAAAAAAAGTCATGGGTGGATGTGAGAAACATGAATAAAGTAATAACCAGATAAGACTTGCCAACTGACAATGGGTGAGATGGGAAGGGAGTTGAGAGACAGGAGTCAAAACTCACATAATTATTTTGGGTTTGGATAACTAGAAGAATGGAGATACTTTTTTATAGAAATGAGGAAACCTGAAGGGAAGACTTGTTTAAGGGGAAAGGTGATGTGTTCAGTTCTAAATAATTTGAGTTTGAGGTAAAGGTGAAATATTCAAGTGGAAATATTCAGAATAGTTCGTAGGTAGTACAAGATGTGAGGCTGAAGATAATGAGAGGTCAAGGCTAGAATTCTAAATTTAAGGGTTAGTGGAAGCTGAAAGAGTAGATGAGATCACTGAGGGAGATGCTGCGATTCAAAAATGTTTAAGGCTGTCTTTTCCCTTGTTTCTACATATTAATATTAAATTTGTAGACTGAAGATATTGCCTTGAACTGGTGGTCATTTATTGCCTATAATCTGAGACACAACACACCCAGAGATACTTGATAAGAATTTGTATTTTGGAATTAAATTAAGACATTTAGGCAGGGCTTGGGGGCTCAGCCTATAATCCCAGCACTTTGGGAGGCTGAAGCGAGTGGATTGCTTGAGCCTACGGGTTCGAGACCAGCCTGGTCAACTTGGCGGGACCAAAAATTAGCCGGGTGCAGTAGTGTGCATCTGTAGTTCCAGCTACTTGGAAGGCTGAGGCAGAAGGATCACCAGAGCCCTGCGGGTTAACACCGGGGTGACCTCGATCCAGCCTGGGCAACAGAGTGAGACTCCAACTCTAAAAAGAGAGAGAGAGAGAGAGAGAGAGAGAGAGAGAGAGAGAGAGATTTAGATATACAGAGCAAGAATATTTGAATACCAGAAAGTTGCTCTTAACTTTGCCAGCTGTTATAAGCTAAATCTAGTGTGACACATATTAAAATTTAAAATTGCCAGCCAATAATAAAAGAACAGGTGGTCTTCACATAACATTTTTCCTTAAATCTATGCACAGTAATTTTTTTAAAGAGCTGGGGTCTCATTCAATCACCCAGGCTGGAGAGCAGTGGTGGGATATTAGCTCACAGAAACTAGTATAGGCTCAAGGAATCCTGCCTCAGTCTCCCGAATAGCTGCTGGATTATAGGCATGCCTGGCTTCACATCATGCTTTTTTCTTTTTACAGTATGTTTTTTAAAATAGAATTTCAAGATCATTTCTGAATTTTCTTAGACAAATGAAACATCTTTTCACATATAGTGTTAGAGTTGAGTACATTGGGTAATCCAAAATGCCTAATGCAAATACTTAATTGCATAAAGAACACTATGCAAATGTTTAACTGAATAAGGAAGATGTCATTATTAATAATGACTTGTGAATGTAATTAGAAATGAGCAATTAGTAAAAACACCACAGTAATAAAGAGTATATTTCAAAAGTAGTGCACTGGGGATATGAAAATAAGTCTTTTAAATGTTCTTTAGAACAGCAGTCCCCAAAAATTTTGGCATCAGGGATCAGTTTGGCTTCAGGGACCAGTTTTGTGGAAGACAATTTTTCCACGGATGGGGGGGTGGTTTGGGGATGATTCAAGTGCATTACATTTATTGTGTACTTTATTATTACCTTGTAATATATTAGGAAATAATTATGCAACTCATAATGGGAAGTCCTGAGCTTGTTTTCCTGCAACTCGATGGTCCTATCTGTGGGTGACAGGAGACCGTACTAGGAACACTGCCTCGGTTCCACCTCAGATCATCAGGCATTAGATTCTCATAAGGAGCACGCAACCAAGATCTCTTGCATGTGTAGTTCACAATAGGGTTTGCACTCCTATGAGAATCTAACGCCACTGCTGATCTGACAGAAGGTGGAGCTCAGACAGTAATGTGAGTGATGGAAAGTGGCTGTAAATACAGATGAAGCTTGAGTCACCTGCTGCTCAATTCCTGCTGTGCGGCCTGGTTCCCAACAGACCACAGACCAGAGGGTTGGGAACCCCCTGCTTTAGAACATATATACGATGTTCCTGCCCACAAATATGACTCAAAGTGAAAAGGTGGAAATTAAAGAGTCATAATGGTCTCCTAACTCCTTTGAGTAGTTTTAATATAAAATATTACATTCTGTTACACAGACTTGAGCAGACTAGAGATCAAATGTTATTTTGTTCTGCCTTAACCTATTAACCAATGGATTTTAGCGTTCACAGTGTCTGTTAGCATTAAGAGTGTTAGCATATGGAGTCAAGACAGTTTTGAACTCTAGTTCTGCCTCTTACAGCTTTGAAGCCTTGGGCAGCTCATTTAACTCTGCTGAGCCTGTTTCCTCACTTGTAAAATACTAGTAGTACTCTATAGCATTGTTGGAAGGATCAAATGAAGAATTCAGAACAGAACTCGGCATGTTTACTATATTATTATTATTGACATAACAAATGTATTTGGCCCATGCAAATACACACACACACACACACACACACACACACACACACACAACACATGCAATCTTTTGTTTCGGTCCAGTAAATATATTGGCCAAGGCAAATGGCAGACACAATTTTCACTTCGGTCTCAGGCAGTAGGACTTAGAGCTGCTATAGGCTCCTCTGGAAAGAGGTAAAATTGAATGTGTGTTTTATTTAACTTCTAAATTCTACTGTTGTTTCATTCTCTTTGTCTATTTGCTCTTTACTGTTTGTGATTCAATTAAACAGATGCCAATACAGTGAGACAAAGACATACAAAATAGTGCAACAGTCAGGTGAAAACAATAACAGTAGAATAAGGGGCCATTTGAACTAAAACCAGAACGCAAATCTTAAAACTCTGCCTGCCTAAAATGAAAAGAAAGAATTTTCTTTTCTACACCCTGGCTGATCATATTTCATTTTCTGTGTCTTGGATGAGCCGCAAGGCAATTCAAGTTAAGAAGCAAATGAGCCCTGTAGGGCGACGGGACCTCGGGCCGCCGCCACGATGGGCCGCGAGCTGGGGAACCTGCAGAGGATGCGCGTGTGATCGCCTCCAGCTTGTCAGCCTTCCGGCAGCACGCCTTGCCACGCTTCTACTAAGGGGATCCCCAACGTGCTGCGCCGCACTCGGTGCCTTTCCTTGGAGTGGCGCCGCTATTTGCAGTGTTTCATCTTGTCTACACACTGGGGACCCAGCAGTTCGAGAAATCCAAGAGGAAGAATCCAGTTGCCTAGGAAAATGACAAACGAGCAACTCATCGGATGGCGGATCTATGTCTCCGAAAGACCTTTCTCTGGGAGAGGAGTCTGCGTTGTAGTGTCTTGAAGACACAATAAATTTCCTATGGACTGAAAAAAAAAAAAAGAAACGAACAAATGAGAATCTAACATACTGGCCTGATATTGAAGTACACTGAATTTGGATTACATGTAAACAAATTGACAATTGCTGGACAAAGATTTGAATAAGTCATCCAATTTAATTTGAATACATACATAGATCTGAAAATTATTTCCCTTATTTTCAATTGCTAAATGCAAAAATCAGATAAATATTTCTATTGTCAAAGCTGAGAGTGGAGAACTGACTTAAATTTGATTGACTGAAAAGTGGAGTCGGTCCTCCACTTCCGTGGGTTCCTCATCCTTGACTTCAACCAATAGCGGACTGAAAGAAAAAAATGGATGGTTGCATCTGTTCTGAACATGTACAGACTTTTCCCCTTGTCATTATTCCTTAAACAGTTCAGTATAACAGCTATTTACCTAGTATTTACATCGTATTAGGTATTTTAAGTAATCTAGAGACGATTTTAAGTATTGTAGGAGGATGTACACAGGGTATATGTAAACACTGCCATTTTATATAAGGGATTTGAGCATCTGTGGATTTTGGTACGCTGGGGGTGGATCCAGGAACCAATTCCCCATGAACAACTGTATATGGAGTTGACAAAAGGAAGAATTTTAAGACTGTCATTGATAAGAAAGATATGGATTTTTGAGGGGGACTTTCACAGCTGGAGTTGTTTTCTTGGGATGAGGTTAGGTACGAAACATGCTGGAATTATGGATTAAAAATTATATAGAGATAGGAAAAAGAATCCAAATTCTGAAATGAGTGAATACTGTAGCTGTGGGATATCACCTTTTTTCTTTACGTCTTCACCAACCCATTTTAGGTCATTTCTAAGTATATGGGGTAGAGAAGAAGGTAAGGGAGGGCAAGAGGAAAAAATAATGGTATGTTGAAAAACATATGTTGCCACTTATAGATATAACTACCATTTGTCTACAAGCCATGACCACCAAAGAGACCGCAGCAATATCACAGCAAGTGTAGAGGAAATTAACATATAGAAAATCCTGACATCACACTTCAAATCTTTCCCAGGAATATCCATTAATAGTGCCTTAAGCAAAGGATGTCCTGTATAAACTTCATAGAAATAGCAAATCAAATCTTTAACACTTTGAGTAAGTTTTGTTTTTTTATAAAGGTCTTTATAGCTTCAGTCTTCATTTACCTTTCAAAGAAAAACAAATGAGTTGAGTTTATCATTATAGCTAAGGAATTTAAATTATTTTAGCATTTAAGTGATAGGAAAAGGCCCAAACTGAGATCAACTTTTGGCATGGTACCTAGGGCAAGTAAAACAGGTGCTAATGAAAAATGATTCGTTCACAGCTGCCATAACTAAAATTGTTAGCCTACATAATAGGGCTACTAGTGGGAGGAGGAAAATGCATTTGAAGGTTAATGGTTTCAGAAAGACAGTTCAAAAGTGAAAAATTCAGGTAATATACAATCTGTTAAATAACCGACAGTCTACAGGAGACTATTTGCTTTATTATTCTATTACTATACTGACATAATGCAACCAACAGGTTGAAATGTAAGAAAACCCAGCTAATCAACTGGTTATTTTAAATAAATATAAATAAATGTTAACATTGTACAGTTATACCTACGTGATGTCTACATAGGGAGTTTTGACATATTACAGTCACAGCCTAAATGATATCTTTAAAAATAACTGAGTTAGAAAGAAATGAGTGAGTACTTACTTTCCCTTACATTGATAAACCTCTGTGTGCCCAGTTTCCTGTCTTTATTCACATATTGATGAATATGTTATAAATAGTGAATTTCAAGTTTAAACATGGCTTGATCAATATCAACGATTATAGTGCTGTTGATTAATGTAATATACTTTATTAACAGACTCAGTAAAACAAATTATTTTTGGTATGTGGACCAAGTCAGAATGGCATGTATTTCTTAGATAAATAATTATCCAAATATAGTTTTTATCAGCATGAGAAAATAGTGGAAAAAAGATGTTAATAATATAGGTATGCTATATTTATGAAGAATTTATGTTGAGAGATATATAGGCCAGAAAAGAACTAAAATCATATCATATTCTTTTGGGCAAAAGCCCTTAAAGTATGTTTATACCTACAATAGGTGGTATAATATCATTATATCTACAATACTTCAGGTTTAATACAAACTCAATTTATAAGGCTGATCATTTCCATTCTTTGTTCTAATACAGTAGATAGTTCTTAGCTTTCCATTCTTAGCACATAAAAAATAGGAAGCATCTTTCTTTGTAGCAAGTGAACTCGAGAAAACTTGAATATCTTCTCTGTAGCCCCAAATTCAAGTCAATAGATTAAGTGTCCACATTGTTTGCAACTAAGTCACAGCTGTCTAAATTGCTTCAGAAATGTTTAGCAGATTGCTTTATAGCAGGATAACACAGTTTGAACCATAGTTTCTTGAATACATCTTGCTGAGAGCTTATCTCATTCAAATGATGAAGGCAGCTGAAGCATGTTATTTGAATCAGCCACATTTTGCTCTAATAAAGGAGCATTTTAGGGAGCTCTAGTTGTGATAGGCAACACAGTAAAGCAATTGAAATGTGAATCTTATATTTTACACCATTCAAACTGCTTGCATATGTGTGTGGTGATAAGCTATTTTAAAAATAAAATTTCATTTGGCAAGAAGCTTACGGTTAAAACTGTAAAAGCAATACACAGATCATGTGAATTACCAGCATATAAAAATAAATATGCAAATGACTGTAATACTCTTTTCCAAAATAGCATCTTTAATAGGAAACCCTTCATAAGAATCTTTATAAAGTGACATATTTTAAAATCATTTTTATATTTTATAAGTACTTATAACTAGGAGTTCTTAATTTTAATTAGAAAATACACGTCCTTTTAGCCACACCTGAAGAAGCGGTATGAATGAACTTAAAGAATGGATGCATATACACACTTCTATTATAAATTTTAAAATCATCAATCAAAAAAGGTTCTCATCAAGAACATTCTACTTATAATAAGCTTTATATACTATTGGATGCTGGGGAGATTACAGAAGTAATACATATTGTTTTCACCCAAGAAGATTAAAAATCTACATGGAAAGTAAGGAGTTTTATATAATGAGGTCCTAATACAACCCCCGTAAATTGTAAATACTCATAAATACTGTCAAATGAGTGAATAAATTGTAAAACTAAACTTTGTTTTTAATTGCTCAGTTTAGATCATTTAAATATTTCCAAACAAATTCTATCAATGACAAGTTTGAGAAAAGTACCTGTTTAGATACCCAGCTTGGGATTTATGTCCTAGTTATTTATTGCCATGATTCATTGCATGTATGTCCTTCCACCCCTCCTCTCCACCGAACCAATCAACCAACCGTTTACTTACATTCATAAATGTTATGCTTCGGGAGCTTGGGCAGGGCACAGCAGGGATTGTTTGCCTCTTTCCATGATGTCTGGGGTCTCAAACGGGATGCTTCCAACAACTGAGGGCAACCTGAACTGATAGGGGCTGGAAGAGCTAAGGACGGAAGATCTTTTACCAAGATGGCGATAAATCTTTAATCTCCCATCTAGTGACTCGGTTCAGACTGATGACCATACCACCTACATATGTCCTCTCCATGAAGATTTTATTTTTCACAGAACAGTGGCTGGGTTCTAAGAAGGTTCAATCTAAAAGGGAGTGTTCTAAGAATGTATGGGTATTTTTTTTAACTGCCACAATGAATTTATTTTCTCTAGACCCTGAAGAATCTGATCGCTATAGATTTGAAGTTTGCATTTTAAAGCCTAAGAAATAGAATGCTTTACTAACAGCAAAAATCATTGACTAAAAAGTCTATGTAACTAATACTGTGAATTGTCCATCAAAATCCACCCCACCCCTCTTCCACCAAAAAGAGTTGAGTCTGGGCCCATAACTACATGGTTAGGGACTATATTTCTCAGCCTCATTTGAAGCTAGTTGTGGCCAAGTGACTGTATTTTCACAGTGGAATGTGAACAGAAATGTCTAATTTTGAGGTTGGGCCTTAAAACATTGGACATATGGCCCTCCATGCTCTTTTTTCCTTCTCATAAAGTAGATCATGGAGTTCCTTAACTCAGCTTCAACCATGCAGCTGAGAATGCCACAGTAGATGGCAGAGCAATAAGACAGAAGGAACCGGGGTTCTTGAATGGAATCAGAGCAGAGCCAGTCTGATAACTTGGGTTGCTTATCTTGTGCAGTCCTGGTATGTGAGAAACACACTTCGGTGTCTTTAAGCCATAGTGTTTTGGATCCTTTTTGTTACAAAAGTTTAGCTTTACTCTAAAGATATACATTATTGAATGATAGCTGAATGCTGAAGAAATGATGGTAAGAAAATCAAGTCCCTGTTGTCCATCTACCTCCTCCAAACCCTTCAAAACAGTGGTCCCCAACTCCTGGGGCCACAGACTGGTACCAGTCAGTGGCCTGTTACGAACCTGGCGGCACAGGAGGTGAGCGGTGGGCAAGCAGAGCTCCATCTGCTGTCAGATCACCTGCGGGCATTAGATTCTCAGAGGAGCACAAGCCCTACTGTGGACTGCGTACGTGCGGGATCTAGGTTGTGCACTCTTTAGGAGAATCTAATGCCTGATGATTGCCTCCCCGGCTCTGTGCATGGAAAAATTGTCTTCCAGGAAACCGGTCCCTGATGCCGAAAAGGTTGGGGACTGCTGCTTTAAAATGTTTGGTGTGCTCAATATTCTTTATATGTTGATTATTATTGCCATTTTAAGTTGCAGAAGGGCTTTCCTCTAAAGGAGGTATTACTAATAAAATGGTCATGTTTCACATAAACTTTTTTCACACTTATATTTTTTATTTTGACATGGTCGAAACTTCATGCACCACAGCATCATTTCACTTGAAAAGCCCAGAAGCCTGTATTTTGGCATCAGTTCTCCTCGTCTCCCTCCTGCTCCTCCATCAGGGTCTCACTCCGTTTCCCAGGCTGGAATGCACTGGCATGATCACAGATCACTGCCTTAACCTCCTGGGTTCAAGTGATTCTCCCACCTCCCGAGTACTGAACTATTGTTGCACAGCACCATGCCTGGCTAACTTATTTTTATTTTTTGTAGGGACAAGGTCTCAATATGTTGCCCAGCCTGGTCTCCAACTCCTGGGCTCAAGCAATCCTCCCACCTCAGCCTCCCAAAGTGCTGGGATTATAGGCATGAGCCCCTGTGCCCGGCCGGGCATCATAGTTCTTAAACTCTGGAAGAACAAAGATCACATCCCCATATTTACATGTAGAGAGACATTACTAATCCAGAATCCTCAGACTCAGTCTTATAGGTTAGAACAGCAGCTCTCAAAGTGTGGTCTGGAGATCTCTAAGAAACTGCTTCAGGAGGTCTGCAAGGTCAAGCCCATATTCATAATAATACTGTCACTTGCCTTTTTTCATTTTTATTCTTGCACAAGTGTAAGGGGGAGTTTTTCAGAGGCTGTCTGACAGGGGATGAGGCCACCTACTCTGATGGCTAGTGAAAGATAAGCTTGTATATTCTTGTGTTTTAACAATTCTTCAATTTTAACTCATAATACAATAAATATCACAAGACATAGCCCACATAAACAAAAACTCTTTAAGGTCTTTGGCAATTTTTTAAGACTATAAAGGGATCCTTAGTGTCTCAGTTTAGACTGCTATAACAAACCATAGACTAGATGGCTTATAAATAACAAAAAATGATTTCTCAGTTTTGGAGGCTAGAAGTCTGAGATCTAGGTCTAGCATGATTGGGTTCTGGTGAGGACTCTCTTTTGGGTTGTAGACTGCTAACTTCTCACTGCATCCTCACATGGTGGAAGGAGAACAAGAGAAGTCTCTGGAGTCTCCTTTGTTTAAGAGCACTGATCTCATCCATGATGGCTTCACTGCGAAGACCTAATTATCTCCCAAAGGCCCTATTTTCTAACACCACCACATGGGAGCTGGGATTTCAGTATATAAATTTGGGGAGGACATAAATATTCAGTACATAACACTTAGGATTAGAATAAAATATTTAACTTCTCAATACAGTAGTTAAAACATACTTTATTTTCATTACTTCAAATACATACAACACAAAAAGTTAGCATTCATTTGATGATTATGTACCAAGTTAGGAAAATGGTATTTCCTGGTATCCCTTTCAAGAGAATAGTTTAAATAATGGAAGAAATTTCCAAATAATCTTAATTGGGAAAGCAGTTAAGAATCAGAAAAACCTGAGTATGACCAAACTGTAATAGGGAAAAGAGCACGATTTTGCTTGTTGTTCTATTAGGGGTGGAAAAAGAGTTAGACCCAGCATCTGGGTCAAAGACATCACATCCTACAGTGTGGTCCCTCTTAAATAATTCGTTCAAATTAACCAACTCATGAAATGCTTGAAGACAGTGTGTTTTGGTGGTAACTGGACAGGGGCTGACCTTCTGGTCCATATCAATATAGGTATAATCAAAGAACACAGGTAGTAGGGGAAGTGAGAGAGAAGCAGGAAAGTATTGTAAATAATGTCAGAGAGTTCCAAAAAATGAATTGGGGAAAAAAGAGTCTCTTGTCCTTAGAAGCTATGAAATTGGGCATTTAAAGTAAGCTTCCCTAATTTTCTGAGGGACAGAGAGTCCCTAGCTGACAGCCTGAATCTCTGTAATACATATACAAATGCGCGCACACACACACCTGCTACATAAGAGATACTATACAAAATAAGACACAGGGACTCTTTCCAGTGGCTTAAAGTCCACTGTAAGAGCAAGATTGTATACAATGACTCCACAGAGAAAAAATTTAAGTGCCCAAATAGATGTAACAAAGTGCTATGGGAAGGCTCATACCAGGTCTAATATACACTTATTGTTTGTAATTTGTACATTTGCTGGGGTCAGGATCTTTTGGAAATAAGTGCACTGGGTGGAGAAGGAATCATTGGGAGAAGAGACAGCATCCGCTAAACTTCGCTGCTAGTCCTATCCATTTCCAGTGCCATGGCCCTACTCTAAAACACTAACCCCCCTTTTATTGGCTTGGGCAACTCAAAGAGCCCCCTCGGTTTTTCTCCCCAAATCCACTCTTGTCCATTTCCAAACTATTGTTCTTACTGTAGCCAGAGTGATTTGTTTAAAATGGAAAATTTATTCAATGGTTTTTCCATTACCGCTAAGAATAGCATCAAAATCTTAACACGGCGTGGAACCGGATTACTACTCACCCACATTCAGTACCCCTCGTTGTGATGTCCCCGACTGTTGTGAGATTATACAGCCCTGACCTTTGTTGCTCTCGGGCATGGCAAAGGCTTGGCTGATGAAAAGAAAAAGGAATGAGAGCACACACTTCAAGAATGAGTGCATAATTTACCACTTTTCTTTCTGTCATGACAACGACAATGTTCCAGACAAAGACTGGTTGTGTCCACCCAAGTCCAGAGTAAAGATGGCAAAGAATAGAGCCATGGTGGCATGTAGCACGAGCAGTACACCTTATTGTAGACCACTGAGAATCTCTTGAAATATTTTGTTACTCGGCATAACCTAGTCTATCCTGACTGATATACCTGGTCTATGAACTCTTGCTTATTACCCCATCTCTTTGCTGTAGTTCCTTGGCCTTTCAGTAATTACAAAGGCTGCCTCCTCCTACTCTAGCACACTCCTTAAAAAGTTCTTTACACCTTTTTTTTTTTTTTTTTGCCAGTTAACGTTTATCCACTAGTGAGATCTTAGCTTAAGTGTGAGATACTCAGAAAAGGATCTCCTGACCTCTGTTCAAAGTATCATGAATTCATCTTTTTTGTCATTATTTATACCTGTTTTACTAAACTACAAGTTCCATGAAGACAGAGACCGGGTATGCTTTGGTAACTGTCATAGTCCCAGTGACAGAAAGGAATTCTTTTCTTTCTCCAAAGAGCAGGATTTTTTTCCTGCATCTTTGTGCTCATGACAGAAAATGGCCATCCTAGCCCCAGAACACCACCACCTTGCCACTCTAGGGCCACCAATTGATCAGCACTCCAATGTTCTGTTTCCAAACTCTTGGAGAGGAAATCTGATTGTCTCAACTTCGATATGGTCAACCGGTGGCCTAATCATAGTGTACTGGAAGATCTATGTTAAGCAGAGTCAGTATGGCTGCAGAGACTTCTCTGAGAATAGGAGGAATTCTCAGTAAGGTGGATGCGAACTGAGCGGACATCCTAGAGTGTCAGCTACAGTCACTATAGCTGACTCTACTCTTCTTTGATCTTGTCTATGTCATTTATTTATTTATTTATTTTGAGTCAGGGTCTCACTCTGTTGCCTAGGCTGGAATGCTATGGAATAAATTATCACAGCTCACCATAGCCTCAACCTCCTGAGCTCAAGTGATTGTTCTATCTTAGTCTCCCGAGTAGCTGGGACTACAGGCACATGCCACATCCAGCTATGTTTGTTTGTTTGGTTTTTGAGTAGATGAGGTCTTGCTATGTTGCCCAGTCTGATCTCAAGCTTGGAGATTCAAACAATCCTCCTGCCACAGTCTCCCAAAGTGATGGGATTGCAGACAGCAGCCACTGTGCCCAGCCTTGTCTTAACAACCTTGTTCTCAAAATTATCCTCATTGGTCGGGTACAGTGGCTCACACCCACTTTGGGAGGCTGAGGTGGGAAGACTGCTTGAGGCCAGGAGTTTGAGACCAGCTTGGGCAACATAGAAAGACCTTGCCTCTACAAAAAAAAAAAAAAAAAAAAATCAAAAAACTTAGCTGGGCAAGGTGGCACACACCTGTAGTCTCAGTTACTTGAGAGGCTGAGGTGGAAGGTTGCCTGAATCCAGGAGGTTGAGGCTGTGGTAAGCCATAATGGTGCCACTGAACTCCTACATGAGTGACAGAATGAGGCTCTGACCTTCCCCCCCAAAAAAATCCTCATAGAGTGTACAAGGGAACAGTTTGTACAAGGGGTTTCATAAGGGAAAGAGTGGTGACCGAGTAATTCTGACTGTGTCCTCTTGAGTTTTGCCTTTCCTTGGGGATTTTCTTACTTTGATTATTACTGCTACTTCACTCTGATGTCTTGGAAATAGGGGTGGCAAATTTACTCTTCTCTTTTTATTTTTATTATTAATTTTTTTTTTATTAGAGACAGTGTCTTCCTTTGTTGCCCAAGTGAGAGTACATGGCATGATCATAGCTCACTGCAGTCTCAAACCCCAGGGTTCAAGCAATTTTCCTACCTCAGTGCCCAAATAGCTAGGACTGTAGGCATGGGCCTACATTGTTTTGTAAAGACAGGTCTTGCTATGGTGTCTAGGCTGGTCTCAAACTCTTGGCCTCATGCAATCCTCCTGCCTCAGTCTCCTAAAGTGCTGGAATTACAGGCATGAGCCATCATACCTAGCCTCTTTTTCTTTTAACACTAACATGAAAAACAACAAAATTAAAAGAAAAAAGAAACTTCTCTCAATTCTCCATACTATTGTAGGGGCAAGCTGGGATTTTCAAACACTTTACTAAATATTAAGCAAGAACAAAAGGGAAATAATGCAAGACAATAAAATGTGTGATGCACAAGGCAAAGGTTTCTGGCCCTTTACCTGGATATACAGTTCTTGTCTCATTTCACTTGAGATTTAAGGAAAAAGAAGATCCATATCATCTGAATATCTGTTTCAACAGAATAGAAAATAAAAAGATAGTTATTTTTTCTAAAATTTTTCCTGTAACATTTGTTCCATCTAAAAAAGAAAAATAGAAGCTAACACTATTCATTTATTATTAATTAAAACTACTTCTATATGTTTGGTCATTTCTGCTTCTTAAAGATCTTTAAAATATTTATGAACTATTAAAGAAGGTACCTGTATAACTAGTCATAAAATCCATATATTTTCAAGGTCTTTAACTTCTTAAATGGAAATTTTTTAAAGACTTTCCTTTTATTGTTAATATAAATTAGAATACAGCTTGAGGTGACCTACACTTAGGATTCTCTAAAAACATCTGTAAGTAGAGGCCTGATACAACTCATCTGGATCAACATGATATGTGTTTCCATTAGAACTCTTTCAAGTGTGCTTCAGTATGATAAACATGATCCATGTCCTATTACCTGTTTTTTTTTTTTTTTTTTCCTGAACAGAGACTGTGAGCTGGGTAGTAGCTTTTAGCTTAAACTAATTTGCTGTTTAAATTTTCCAGATTATCAAGCAGTTTTTATGTTGTGTTGACCTCACTTTTGTGTTACACTATTTCCCCCAGCACAACTAATCTCAGAAATAATTCCTATAACTTTAAAAATTGTTTATATTTACATGTGAAATGTAAAATTAAAATGATCAACACTTGTTTTAGCACCATATATATGTAAAATTTAAAGCCTTTTTCTAGGGCAAAAATGTAAGGGGCATAATGCTTTGCATTCAATTCAAATGGAGATTCTATTTTGAAGTTCTTACAGTAGCATGCTGTAGGTTAGAACCAGCTGGCTGGTCATTGGGAGACTTAGGTCCTAGTCTCTATCTCTGCCACTGATTTGCCAAGTAAACAATGCACTGTTTTTTCCCCCATCTATAAGAGTTAGGCTAGAAGGCTGGGCGTGGTGGCTCACACCAATAATCCCAGCACTTGGTGGGGCAGAGGTGAGAGGATTACCCGAGCCCAGAGGATAGAGACCAGCCTAGGCAACATGGTGAGACCTCATCTCTACAATAAATAAAAAAATTAGCCAAGTGTGGTGACATGTGCCTTTATTTCCAGCTACTTGGAAGGCTGAGGCAGGATTGCCTGAGAGACTTTGAGACTTTGACTTTAAAAAAAAAAAAAAAAAAGACTTATGCCAGACACTTAAAGTCTCTTCTAGTTCAAAAATCCATGATACTGCTGACATATGAGCATTTTCACTCTTGTATCTTAATTAATTTTTACAAAGATTGCTCATTTACCATATTTCTTTTTCTCTTTTGAGTTGGAATTTCACTCTGTCGCTCAGGCTAGAGCTCACGGCCACAACAACCTGACTGGCTCAAGCAATCCTTCCGCCTCAGCCTTCCAAGTAGCCAGAACTACAGACAAGCGCCACCACGCCTGGCTCATTTTAAAAAATTTATTGTAGAGGTGAGGTCTCACCAAGTAGCCCAGGCTGGTCTGGAACCCCTGAACTCAGGCAATCCTGCCACCTCCGCCTCCCAAAGTGCTAGGATTACAGGTGTGAGTCACCGTGCCCAGCTCATTTACTCTACTTCTAAGCCCTTGCATAATTAATTCTTAATCCCACTATTTATTAATCACCTACTATGTGCATGTCAGCCACCTCGAATCCATTCTGGAGTAAGGCAAGAGAAAAGTAAATATATATCTGCATACATTCAATGCCCCTGAATTGTACACATAGAACTAAAATTGTAAATTTTGTTATGTATATTTTACATTAAAAATTACACACACACACACACACACACACACACACACACACACACAGGCAGTGTTTCCCTAACACTTTGTTCTACCATTTGAAATAGCATTATAGTTGTTTGGACACAAGTCTTTCCCCAAAATTCTCCCAAGTCCCTGCAGGGAGGAGGAACCCTCTTAATTCTAGCAGTAACTCCAAGGCCTAAGACACCAGCTAAGACTGGCTCTTAGTTGCCAAGAAAGGTAATCGTATCCTGGCATTTCCAAATGTTAGTACATGCATTTGAATGATCATTTTCAACCAACGCAATACATGAAACATACAAACAGTTGTAAGACAGTTGACGTACACACCCAAAACATCCTTTATCTCACATATCATGACTTAAGAGTTCAGAAAACGTGGTCACAGAACTCCAGCTCTTCAATAAATGTTTGTCCAGTGATGAATAAGACCTGAGAGACAGAAAGATCATCATAAACCCTAGCATCAGCCCAAAAGATCTCAGGCGGAGCATTAGGGAACTACATGACATCACACGTCTTAAGAAGGATGTCCATAGAGTCTTTAATAGTGAGGGATCTATCACAGAAACAAAGAACTGAGTATCACATGTTCTCACTCATAAGCGGACCTTGAACAATGATCATACTACTACAAGAAAAGGATTGTGAGTAGTGGAAAATTGCGGGGGGGGGGAGGATGGGAGAGGTAGACGGGATTGGCAGTGGTGGGACTCTGCCAGGGGAGCAGGGGGCACACCTCATCAACAAGGGTACCTGCATAACGAACACTTGTATACCTAACCCTGAATGGTACCCCATATCTTTAAGATAAAAAATTTTAAAAATCAAAAAAATTAAAAATAAAAAAATAAAGGATGTCCACCAGGCCACTTTGAACACAGCGACTGTACCGCAGCCTAAAAAAAATAATGATTCCCGAGGTTGCCTAGAATACCCATCCATTGCTCAGACAAAACCAAAGCTACCTGTCGCATCTGACATTCCTGAATACGATAGGGTCTTTGAAAAAACAAAACAAAACACGAAACGCACACTCCTCGGCCACGTCGCTCAGTAGTCAGGTGAGCTGTGCTGTTCACTGCCCGAAGGCCGGTGGGCTTTTTTCCTTTCCCTAGGGTGACCCCGCCCGCCCCCCGCCCCCCTCCAAACCATCCAAGGAGCCGCTCATTTAATTCCGAGCTCCGTAGCGTCTTCCAGCCCAAACCCTAGCGCTCGAGAGAAAGGCATTCTGAAGGCCGTGCGTGTCCAGCTGCCCGGGGTCCCGCAGCTTCCATCCCCCGAACGGCGCAGACCACGCACCGGCTCAGCCCGGGGCGCACTTACTGGTCGGAGAAGCGCGCTGGGGGGAGCGGGGGGGTGGGGGGAGTGGGGAGGGTAGGAGGAGGAAAAGCAGAAGGCGAGATTAGGGGCTCGGGTGGATGGGGGAAGGGGGCGAGGTTTGAGTCCTGGAAGTTAGAAAAGGCCTGTTCAGTTAGGCCCAAACTTCGGCCAGGGGAGGAGGAACTGGGGAGTGGGCGCGGGGGGGGGGATAAACAAAAACCCAAACCACGAAAAAAAAAACAACGGCGGACAGGCTTCTGAGTCCCGGCATTCGCGGCGGGGCCGTTAAACGCAGCCGGAAAGTGGGCGTGTGCCTCCGTCCTTCCCGCCTCCCCGGGGACGCGAGCCCGGGCCTTGCCCCTCGTTTTCACCCCGCCGGGCCGAGCGCCGCCCCGCCGCGGAGCCCGCTCGGAAGCCGCCCCGCCCCGCCGCGCCGCTGCCCCGGTCTCGGAGTCCCCTCCGCTCCCCCCCTCTTCCTCTCCCCCCCGCCAACCCGCCCGCCCGGTGAGAGGCGGCGGCCGCGGCCGTCACGTGTGCTGGCAGCCGCCAAGTGCGGCCGCTTTTGCGACGCGGTGACAGCCAAATGGTGCGACAGGAGGAGCTGCCGCCGCGGCCGCAGCGCCCCGCACGGAGAGGCTCGAGGCGGCTCCCGGCGTCGCCCGGAGGGAGCGACTGAGCGGACGGTCGGGCGCGGGCGGCGGCGGCGGCGGCGGGCGGCGAGAGGAGCCCGCTCCGAGTGCGCTCGCTCCCGCCGCGCTCCATGAGCCGCGCGGAGTAAGCCGCGCCTGCAGCCGGGGCTGCGCCTCCATGAGCCCCTAGAGTTTTCTTCCCTTTCTCTCCCCGCTCCTCGCCCCCCAGCCCGAGTCCCGTCCCGCCTTCGCCCTTCGCCGGCGGCGGCCGCGTCCAGGTGCGGAGTCCGGAGCGGAGCGCAATGGCGTCCAACCCCGAGCGGGGGGAGATCCTGCTCACCGAGCTGCAGGTAAGGGCCGCGGCCCGGGCGGGAGCCCGACGCGGGGTCGCGCGCCCGGGGGAGCCCTGCGGCCGCCGCGCCCCTGGCCCGCCGGCGCGGAAGCGAGCGCGGGGATGTCACACTCGGGGACCGCTGCCCTCGGGAGCCGGCCGCGCCCCCGCCCGGCCCGCCGCCGTCGGCGCCGGCGCCCACCTCGCCGAGGGGACCCCGGCCCTGGCGGCTGCCGCGGGGCCTGCGCCGGCTCGGCCGGCCGGACCCCGGGAGGCCGGCCCGCCGCCCCCCCCCCCGGGGGCCCCCCCCCCCCCCCCCCCCCCGGCACCCCGCCCCCCCCCCCCCCCCCCGCCCCCCCCCCCCCCCCCCCCCCCCCCCGCCCCCGAAGCCACCTCCCCACCCCAGCGCCCCTGGCAGCCGTAGCCACAAGTTCCCAT
>CAUYQG010037099.1:0-28510 GCA_963574415.1 Tarsius wallacei | reverse complement strand
TGATGATGCGCTCTTCCCAGGAGGGTCTGACGCTGGCCAGGGATGACAAGGAGGAATGCGACCACCGCACTTACAAGCGTGGAGACGACCCCAATGCAGGTACAAAGGGCTCACCTGGGCAGGGGTCAAAGTGTCAACAAGGGGAGTGAGGAAGAGAGGCTAACAAGAGGGAGGTGGGGAAGACTTCACTTAGAGGCAGTGGGTTAGACGCCCTGAGAGACAGGGTGAGGAGGCGGAGCGGTGCTCCTGGGGCAGGGGCTGGGACCAGGACATGGGGTGGGCTCTGGAGGCAGGCAGACATCCCCTCCACCCTATTGAAAGCAGCAGGGCAGGGATGTGATGGGGGCAGGTAAATCTGTAATTAGGTAGCAAGATGTCAACCATCCCCACACCATCGGAGGGCACCTGTCTTCTCTCTGGAGCAGAAGGTACAGCCGCCAGCTGAGGGTGAGGCCGGGATGGAGGCCCAGAGCGAGGGAGGCGGAGGTGACGCTGCCAAGAGTGGAGGGATGCCAAGGTGAAGTGCAGAGGCAGCAGGTAACTGAATCCTTCCATGATTTCTGTGGGCCAGGAGCCAAGATCCTGATGGAAGACTGGCTGAAACAGGGACCGCGCTGGCTGGAGGTGGGTGAGGACGGAGAACAGAAAGTTCAAGGAGCAGGAGGCTGTGGTCAGAGTCCGAGAGGACCAGCTGAGAGGCACGCAGTGCCCGGTGACGGTGAGAGGGGGCGTGGCCAAGGGGCTGGAGGCCGAAATGGAAAGATGTGAAGACCCTTGACAGGTCAAGGAGTGGAGGTCAGGGTGGTGGATGTAAAAGTCTTCAGGGAGGAAGGCACCTGAAGGGGGATGAAACCTCGGAGGTGGATGCTCAAGGGTTCCCTCCAGGGCAGGGAGGCAGGTGGGTGTCTGAGATGAGCTGGGACCTCAAAGGCACAGGGTGTCTTACCAGACAGGGGGTGGCACAGTCCATGAGGACCCTGGGGGTCTTGGCCCCGCCTCCCACCTCTGATGCTCTTGACTCTCTCAGAGGGCAACCAAGTTCCAGGGAGGCAAAACCACCTGCAGGGAAGAGCTCCATCCACCAGGGGGCGTGATGCTCATGAAATCAGGGCTCGCGAGGTGATCATTCAACAAGGATTTATTGAGACGCCTCGTCTGCTGGGTCTGGGGAGTCACAGTCCCTGTACTTGTGGGCTGAGACCCTGGCAGAGGTCCAGTGGAGAGGCTTGGGGCAGGGGGGGATGTGGAGGCTGTACTATGGCGGGGGACTCAGAACACAGGAGAGTGCAAAGGGTAAGAAAGAGGTCTATATGGGTGGCCTGAATCTCAGCCTCGGCTTCAGCTGGAAAGGCCCAAGCCTCTGCACCCAGAGGCCCAGGCAGCCATTCATGCCTTGGCTCATTCCTTGACCGAGAGTTAATGGATGCCCACATGAGCGGAACCTTTAAGTGCATGGGCTGGAGGGGCGGTAGGGCAAGTCGGCTGCGGGGTTACAGGAGGGTGGCCAGCAGCCACAGAGGGCTGCTCTTGGGGCCCTCAGAGGCCCGCACTTGGGACCCTCAAAGGCCCGTCTGAGGAGGGCCTAGGCTGGGGCTGATCGGGAGCCTCTCTGGAAGGCAGAGCGGTGGGAGGGTAACTGGAGAGACTTCCATCGGGACTTAGCCTTGGGGGCTTCCGTCAGAATCCCCAGGGGGGACTCCTGCCTCAAAGGTCTGGGGTGCTCTGCCTTCCCCTGATCCCCTCATGGATGAGGCACTGAGCTGGGAAGCTACGGAGGGGAGAGGGAGGGAGAAAAAGTGATTGAGCCACTGGGACACGGGGGTAGAGCCCCAGAGAAAGCGGCTGCGGGTTCGCCTTCGGGCCCGGCGTGGGGGACCCATGGTCCTCTGCAGGTGGCCAGGCAACTCCTGGGCACCAGCAGGATGGCTGGCAGGCCCTGTGGGAGCAGAAGTGGTGGGTGGGACCATGTGGGGAGACCAAGTCCACTGGGGAGCAGGGTGTGCCCCTAGGGGCCGGTGGAGGGCACGGCCCAGGCGAGTGGCTCCAGGCACTCTGCGAATCAGATGGCTGATCCCAAGGCGGACGGTGGTGGGCTCCTGGCAGTTGGCAGGCTGGCTGCAAGACTCGGCGTCATCTGGGTCAGCAGCTTGCTCAGCAGGGTGGTGGGGAGGCCAGGCTGGGGGACAGCATGTGCTGTGGGGCTGGCAGGAAGCCCAGGCGCGGGAGGCTCCTCGTGCTCTCGGCGGGGAGTGGGTGGGCCCAGACGGTGGCTCAGCAGTCTCCAGGGGCTCCGTACACTTTCCAATACAGAACCTCAGACTCAGGGCCCTCCATCCAACCTTTCGCTCTATTCTGATCTCATTTTCCCCTGCACAGGTGACAGCCCAGTCGCTAGTAACAAACCTCCAGGGAGAGAGGTCCCTGCCAGGAGGCCACTCATTGCACTGTACGGCCCCTAAGTTCTTACGTGGTATCAAGCCTCGCTCGCTTGGCCCCTGCACAGCTGCCCCGTGGCCTCACTCCCCTCAGTGGCCCCCACTGGCTACAATTAAGCAGGGAACGGATGCTTGTCCTGCTATCCTCACTGAGGACACGGAGGATAGACAATGCATAAGGAAGTTCCAAAGGTCCTGGACATTCCAGGAGACAGGGCTCTGAAAGGAGACAGGGCTCTGAAAGGAAGCATGCTGTTGGAAGGGAACACTTGGCACTGAAGGCTCCTGCCCTGGCGTGGCAGGAGGGCCCAGTGGTCCAGGCATGTGGTTGGCATTTGGAGACTGTCCTCAGGACAGCTTAGGACTCACTGCCTCTCTGGAAGATTCCCCAGGCGCAAGGTGAGTCTGAGCATCACCTGCTGAGGCTGTGCCCTCTGGGACCCGGAAGGGGGGGAGGCAGGAGTCCTAGGCCGAGCTTCTGGGCCACTCACCGAGTTTTCAGCATCTGAGTCTTCCGAGCTGCTGATCACCACGATGCGCTCCTCTGAAACAGGAGGGGAGACAGCATCAGGCCCTGTTGGGCACACCCTGGGACGGGTAAGGTGTTAGGCCATGGGAATCCTTACAGGCCAGTGGGCTGGGGATAATGGATGCAGAGCGGGGGAGGCACCCCCTGTGTGTGCCAGTGTGACTCTGCCTTGTGTTTGAATTATTCACAGTGGGTTCCTGCCATTTCTCAATATGCCTTGTTTATAAATATTTCATTAAGCTCTTGGTTCTGAATTCAGATTTTGTTCCCTGTACAGAAGGCTTGACAACCACCACCTGGTCCAGAACCTTCTATGGCCCTAGAGAAACACAGTGGTTTGTCCCAATTCTCCGCCCTGTGAGCTGGAATGTCTAGAATTAAGAGATGCTTCATCTGGTTAATCAAAGCCCTTTGATTACCAATAGCACCTGGTAAAGAATATCAGTCAGAGCTCAGTGTGTGGCCAGGGCCAGGGCTCAGTGTGTGGCCAGGATCAGGGCTCAGCATGTGACCAGGATCAGGACTCAGTGTGTGACCAGGGTCTGGGCTTGGTGTGTGACCAAGATCAGGGCTCAGAGTGTGACCAGGGTCAGGGCTGGGTCTGGGACTTAGAATGAAGAACAAAGCTGTACTCTGGGTGAAAAGCTCTCTTGTTCCACAATTTTATGGTTTGATCTCAACTCCTGTCCAAGGACTCCCTGTCTGGCAGTGTACATAAAAGACATCTCAGACAAATGAGGTCCTCATGTGGTGGCCTTTGCAGAACACCTTGGGGTAGTGAAGAGTGGGGGCTTTCCCTGAGTCCTCTCAGGGAGTGTGCTGGTCGTCCCCCGACTAGCCTTGCTTGGGGAGACCTGCCTTGTGAGGGGCATGGCACTGGGTACTGTCAGATAAGCGTTTTGGGGACAGGACTCATGGAACTGTGCATTTAGCCCCTCAGGCTCCCCAGGCTGAAATCCTGGCCAAGCATGCAGTCAGCACATGGACTCCCACACTCAGGCAAACCGTGGGCTTCCCTGCCTGATACAGTGGCTATAGGACACACAAGGGACTCCCTGGCTTGTGTGTGCTCCCAGGTGAAGTCAGAATGTGGAGAGGGGCCTCGCCTGGACCCTGGCCCCACCTGAATCCTGGACCCACCTGCCTACCTGCCTCCCGGGCGCCACTGGGCACGTGGTTGCTGCTGGGCAGGAAGACCTCGCCATCCATGGTGGGGTTCCTGGGGCTGGGCGGTCCATCCCAGTGGGGTGGCAAGACCGCCTTGGAGGTGCTGGGCCGGGGCTGCTCGGGGGAGCTCTGGGCCAATCTGGCCTCCTTCTCCTGGGCCAACCTGGCCTCCTTCTCCTCCTCAGACTCCAACTTGATGACCTTCCTGGGGCACTGGGTCTGGCAGGACTTCCTCTTCTGGGGTGTGGTTGTGTGGGAGACCTCCTGTGTGGAGGGGAGTCACACGGCCAGGTCAGGGGCCTGCAGGGGTTGGTGGGCAGCAACCTGCCCTGGGCACCAGGCTCTTTGCTCCTGCCTTGCCCTCTGCCATCATGGCTTCTCCTCTGCTCTCAGCAAGGCAGATCATGCCTTTCCTCTAGCAGGAAGCCCTCCCGGGCTGGTCCCGGCTGCTGACTGCCTGTCTCTGCTGGTCTCTGCAGGCCCCAGGTGTCCCATGCCCCCTGCTGGTCTGGGAGCATCTCAGACTTAGCAGGGTGCTTCCTGATGGCACAGCCAAGAGCAGGTGAGTTCAGAGTAGCTGCTGAGCCAAGGCTTCCTCGCCGAGGGCCCAGGAAGGCCTGGCCGCTCAGCCCAGTGCCATCTTCCTGGAATATGGGCCTTCAGGAGGGGAGGCCGGCCAGGCAGAACCTTACCTCTCCGTAGGAAGAGTCTTTGATGGAGAAGGCATACACGGGCACAGGGTGTACACCAGGCACTGATTGCACCACAGCCATGGGTTGGGCCTCGGTCAGCCCTAGGGCCTGCGCCTGGGCCTGTGGTCTCTGTGCCTCCTTGGGCTGCAAAGTCAGGAAAACAGAGTCAGGAGTAACCAGGTCACAGGCCCAGGGCAGGGACCCTAGACCAGTCCCCTGGTTCAGGCTCAGGCTTCCTGATCCAAAGCTCACTGGGAACAGGCATCCTCTCTGAACTCTCCGTCACGTCACCTCCTCCTGACCCTGAGTCACCAGCGCCCAGAGACTCCCTCAACAGTGTGTCCTAATGGGGCTGGAAGATCCTGCAGGGATCACACTGCCAACGTCCACCTCAAGACTCGCTCAACAACTAGCCCAGCTTATACACCTCCAGGGATGGAGAGCTCACTTCTGATAAAAGCAACACCTCCAACAGTGGTAAAGTTCTAACAGTAAGATCTCCCTACTGAGCTGGAACTGGCCTCCCTATGGCCTCCACTCTGCCTCCCCAGCCTTGACCCTACCTGGGTCAGTTATTACACAAGTTGGACAAATTACTTACAACTCATCAGGCCTCAGTCCCCCTCCGCAAGATGGGAATAATACCATCCACCTCACATGGTAATGTGGATGAAATGTGCTAATACAAGTAAAATATTTAGAAGAGCTCCCAGCACGTAGAGAGTGCCATTCAACGGCTGGATACAGTGGCTCAAACCTGTAATCCCAGCACTTTGGGAGGCCGAGGCAGGAGGATTACCTGAGCCCAGGAGTTTGAGACCAGCCTAGACAACATAGTGAGACTGCCTCTACAAAGAAATGAAAAAAAAATTAGCTGGGCATGGTGGTGCTCACCTGTAGGCTCAGCTCCTCGGGAGGAAGGACTGCCTGAGCCTAGGAGGTTGAAGCTCCAGCCTGGGCAACAGAGTGAGATTCTGACTCAAAATAAAAAATACATAAAGAATGTGCCATTCGTGATGTGATGGTGATGATCATCATGACAACAATAAATAGTTTTTATAACCACTCGGTGCCAGGCACAGGGCTCAGTGCTTCACGCACCGACCTCAAAATGAAGCAGATATAGTTCATCAGACAGTTAAATGAAGAATGACCACATGGCTCAGCCTTCTCCTCCGAGGTATACACCCTGAAGAATCGAAGACAGATGTTCACACAAATGCTTGGGCAGGACTGTTCACAACAGCACTAGTCACGATAGCCAAAAGGTGGAAGCAGACCAAGTGTCTATCCACTCATGAACAGATAAACAGTACATGGTACAGCCACAGGACGGAGTATGAATCAGTCTTTAAAGGAACGTAGTACCGACACCTGCCACAACGGGGGTGACCCTGAACATATTATGCTAAATGAAAGAAGCCAGACACAATACACATGTTGTACGATCCCACTTCTATGAAATATCAGAATAGCTAAATCCAAAGAGACAGAAGGGGGATTGGTGGTTGCCAGGAGATGAGGGAGGGGAAAATGGGGAGAGACTGTCTGGTGGAGATGGGTCATCATTTTGAGTTGATGAAAATATCCCAGAACTAGATGAGTGGTGATGAGTGTACAAGACTGTGAATGCATGGGAGGCTGAGGCAGGAGGATTGCTTGAGTCCAGGAGTCTGAGGTCAACCTGGGCAGCATAGCGAGATCCCATCTCTTAAAAAAAAAAAGATTGTGAACGTACTAAATGCCACTGAACGACATGATTCAAAATGGTGAATGTTGTGTTATATTAATTTTACCACAATAAAAAAATACAGGAAAAAATAAGTAGGTACCATACCGTGATGATTTACCAATCTATAGAGAGGGAAACTGAGGCACAGGGAGGTGAAGTGGTTTCCTGGGGTCATACACCTTGGGAACCCCGCCCAGGCTTGAATCTGGTGTTTTCTACCGGAAACTCCCTTCCTGCCTCTGGGCTGTCCCTTCTCTCTTATCTGGGGTACAATTCCTCAATCACATGAAAATGAAGCATACCCTGGACCATGTGGTGGAAATAAGCAGTGGCAGGGAGGTGCTTTCTTCATGGGGACAAGCTCAGTTCCTCCTGAGAGCTACTGGCCAAGCACAGACTGGGCATGAGTTAGGGCAGGGCAGGCCCTAGCATGGCACTGACCACAGGCGGGTCCTTTCCATGGCCTCCGCCGTTTGCTAAGATGGAGTGACTTCCTTCCTGCCTCCCTCCCTTCCTCTTTTCCCAATATCCTTACAAAGAGAAGAGCCTCTCTGAATCAGAGAATGTGCACCTGTCTGGGAAAAGGGAGAGATGGAGGACCTCCCAGGGTCTTTTCCAGACTTCTAGAAAAGTCTACAATCACCACTGGGCTCTTGAGACCAGTGTTTTTCAAACTACAGCTTGTGACCTATGAGTGGGTCATTCTAGTGGGTCATGACCAATACTTTTTATATTAAAGATGATCACACAGAATAGAAATTACTGGAGTCCATCCCAAAGCATCCTTTGTTTTGGAAAACTTCTGTTTTAGCTACAGGTATGTGTGTGCATAGGTATATACTGTAAGCAAAGATGTAAAATATATATTTTACAGTCAGCGGTAGTCAAAAAAGAGTTGAACCCACCTCATACCCATTAGGATGACTGTTATTTTAAATAAGAGAGAGAAGAAGAAAGAAAATAATAAGTGTTCGTGAGGATGTACAGATGCCAGACCTTTAGGCCCTGGTGATGGGACTATAAGATGGTACAGCCAAATATGGAAAACAGTATGGTGGTTCCTCAAAAAATGAAAAATAACTCAGGTGCAGTGGCTCATGCCTGTAATCCCAGTACTTTGGGAAGCAGAGGCGAGAGAATTGCCTGAGCCGAGGGGTTCGAAACCAGCCTGGGCAACTTGGCAAGACCTCATCTCTACACTAAATCAAAAACTTAGCCAGGCATGGTGGTGTGCATCTGTAGTTCCAGCTACTTGGAAGGCAGAGGCAGATGGATCGCCTAAGCCCAGCAGGTCAAGGCTGTGGTAGCCAAGGGCATGCCACTGCACTCCAGCCTAGTGACAGAGTAAGACTCTGACTCAAAAAAAAAAAAAAATTAAAAATATAATTACCATATGATCCAGCAATTCCACTGCTGGGTATATACCCAAAATAATTAAAAACAGGATTTCAAAGAGATATTTATACACCCATGATCACAGCAGCATTGTTCACAATAGCTAAAAGGTAGAAGCAACCCAAGTGTCCAAAGATGTTTGGATAAGCAAAATGTGGTATATTCACACGACGGAATACTATTCAGACTTAAAAAGGAAGGGTATTCTGCTGTAATATGGATGAACCTTGGAGACGCTATGTCAAGTGAAACAAGCCAGCCCTCCTAGGACACTGTGTCAGTTCACCTGTACACTGAGGCAGAAAGTGGAATGCTGGCTGCCGGGTGGTGGGAGGAGAGAGCCAGGAGTTAGTTTTCAGTGGGTACAGAGCTTCCATCTAGGAGAAGAAAAGACTTCTGGGAAGGTGGTGGTGACGCCTGCACAGCCATATGAATGTGCTTAAAGCCACTGCACTGCACATTCTGAAAGGGTTAAGATGGTGTATTTTACATGATGTGTATTTTTTTTTTTGAGTTGGAGTCTCACTCTGTCGCCCAGACTGGAGTGCAGTGGCAGCTCCCGGCCACCGCAGCCTCGACCTGCTGGGCTCCAGCGATCCTTCCACTTCAGCCTTCCAAGTAGCTGGAACTACAGGCACGCGCTACCATGCCCGGCTAATTTTTGATTTATTGCAGAGATGAGGTCTCGCCAAGTTGCCCGGGCGGGTCTTGAACCCGCGGGCTTAGGCAATCCACTCACCTCAGTCTCCCAAGGCGCGGGATTACAGGCTGAGCTACCAAGCCCGGCTCATGACGTGTATTTTACCACAATTAAAATTGTTTTGGCAGCCAGGCTCGGTGGCTCAGCCTACGGCTACTGCACTCCAGTCTTGGCGACAGAGTGAGACTCCAACTCAAAAAAAAAAAAATTGTTTTGGGACACAAGGCGCTTAAAAGTTCCCACTCTATTCCTGCATCTGGCCCTGTCAACTCCTGGTGTGGAAAGGACCCCCTTTCCACTTGAGCCATTGAACACTTAGAGGCTGGGCTCCTTCCTCTCTGTCTCTACCCACTCCCCCTGACACCACACCCCCCCTCCAAGTTCATGAAGCAGGGGACACTAGGAGGGCTCAGTAGAGGAAAAAAATCATCATCACTGATTTATAGTTGTTTGATCACTTTAAAGAAATACATTTGTTTTTTCCATTAAAGTATTGTAATGTCATTACAAAGAGTCTATGAAAAACAGAAGCAGAAAATGCCCCCCCCACCCACACACCCCTAGTCACGCCTGCCTGGAGGTGAGTTTTCTCTTGTCTCTTCCAGGTACACTGTTGCAGTGAAAGCAACCAAACCAGCAGGTTCCAGAAGGATGTGTGTTGCAGCTAGAAGCCCAACTCCCACCTCCTGGGGCAGAAACTCGGACCCAAGAGCTGCCCCGCTCCTGGACAGCTGAGGGGGCCTCTCTCCCTGGGACTGCCTGTCTGTGCCTGCCTCCCCTGTTTTCACACTCCCATCATGCTCCCATGTCTTTCCCTCAGCTTCCCCCACCCCTGCACCCCGCCTCCACCCCACCTCCAGACAAGGACCAAGGCAGAGGCTTTTAAGAAGAGCATTCTTCTGATGCTCCAAGTTCAAGCTGCTTCATGGTTGAGAGGAGAGGTCACGTCTGCTCCACAAAGACCCGGCAAAGTGCCGAGACCTTTCCCCAAGGCAGCGTGGGCTCTCTTGCTGTTTGCCAACCAGCAACGGGCACCTGAAGACGCCCGCGTCTGTGGACCAAGGCACTTTCCCACTGTTATTTTATATGATTTCTTCGCAGATATCAACTATTACTGTATAGCATTGTTTGTAATAGCAAAATAGCCTACATATGCATTGACAGGGGACTAGATGAATTAAAGTATGCTACATTCATGTGATGGGCACCCTGCAGCTACAAAAGGTATCAGGAAGGCTCCCTACCTATGGACAGGGTCAGAATTCCAGAACACATCCCTGCGTGGAAAAGTCAGGAGGGATACCATGTGTATACGGTATGATGCTATCTTCGTGAAAAAGAGAGTGGAAAAAAGCAAACATCTGTAATTATATTTGCTTGTAAATACATAAAGAAATTCTGGAAGGACACATAAGAAACGAATACAGATAGGGACAGAGCATAAGAACTAGACAATGGAGGATGAGGTGGGGGGAAGATGTTATCACCGTCTGTGTTTATATTTCTGACCATGTGATTGTACTGCCTATTCAAAAAGAAAATAAGGCCAGGAGTGGTGGCTCACACTTGTAATTCCAGCACATTTGGAGGCCAAGGCAGGAGAATCACTCAAGCCCAGGAGTTTGAGACCAGCCTAGGCAAGATGGCGAGACCTCGACCCTATACAAAAAAAAAATTTTTTTAAAGTAGCCTGGCATGGTGGCACATGCCTGTAGTCCCAGCTACTTGGGAAGCTGAGGCAGAAGGATCGCCTGAGCCCAGGAGGTCGAGGCTGTGGTGAGCTATGATTGTTCTACTGCACTCCAGCCTGGGCAACAGAGATCCTGGCTCAAATAACAACAACAACAAAAAGAAAAGAAAGTACCCTCTTTCTACTTTTGAAATTGTACATGGGGATGCAATACCCAAAGCAGTTAAGGGTTAGCTTTTAGTCCTGCTACTAACTTGCTGTTTGGGGACTTGAGTAAGTCACACCCCCTCTCTGGGCTTTAGTTTCATCCTCTCTAAAACAGGGAGTTAGACTCCACACTCTCATCTAGCTCTAAAACTCTCAAACTATGTCCTGCCTCCTCCAGGAAGCCTACCCTGATTGCCTCAGCCTATAGCAATCTTTCTCCTATGGGTCATATCATGACAAACCTAGGAAGGCTTACTGCCCCTTGTCCCTCCCCAGAAGACCTGCTTTCTATGAGGGATTTGTCAGTCCTGGGCCCAGATCCTTGAAAGGTAGGCACACGCCAACTGGAGTCACCAGGCTGGGGAAGAGACCAGACACCAGGCTAGGAAGGGACTGAGGAATCTCTTCCTGGTAGAGAGAAGCCATGCACATGAGCACCAAAGGGACAAGTCAAAGAGATGCCACCACATTCCACCCAGAGAGGCACTTTCTAAGTCAGGGCAGTCCAGGCGGGAGCGGCTACCTCAGGATGTGCAAGCTTCCTGTCCCTGGAGGTGTGCATGTGACGGCCCTGAGTCAGGGATGCTGCAGAGGGAGTGCCAGCATTAGGCAGCGTCTAGGTGCACCCAAACCCTGAGAAGCTGTGGTTCTCAGCTACATGACAGTACTAGAATTGCACCAGCAAAACCCAGGCTTCTGGGATGGAGAGCTGACACCCGCCCCCACCCCCAAGAACCACATGGGGGAAAGAGCAGGAAAGGCCCACCATGCTGACCTCAAGGAATGGCTCACACATTTGGGGTAGGGTACAGGAGGAGAGAGGTCATTACCACATCTGTCAGGGTTGCTGCTGGTGGCTGCCTCCTTTCCTGTAGGTCCACCCTGGGTCTAATCCCTCCCAAACCTGGCTCAGGGCCCAACAAGTACAACTTTGGCATTGAGGAGCCCAGAGCCGCCAGCCAGACCTTCCTTTGCTCCCACCCACTGAGCACCAGGTCATCCACTTGCTGTGCCTCCCTATAGACACAGGGACAGCAGGACTCAGACTTGCCTGGCCTGCTGGGCCCTCCCACCTCACCTTCAGACCTCAAACCCATCTCACCAGGTCCGTGTCAGAAGGGCCTCTGGGAGTGCTGGCAGTCTTGGGGCTGGCTTCCCCAGGTGGCACTGCATCTGGAGAACAAAGAAGGTTACAGTCAGAGGGACACCCCGGCAAGGGACACTTTGACCTGGGATAGTGACAGAGAGGAGGTCATTCCCCAGGGCATCGCATGGCACAGGGCAGCACTGACTGGCAATCAGAAGGAAAGCCCTCTCGGACATGAACCCAGCCAGAAAAGAGGGAGGTGGTGTTACGGAGTGCTTGGCTTTGGCTCTAAACTCCAAGCACAACTCTTTCCAGCTCAGGAATACCAGCAAGGCAGAGGGCGGACAGTCACAAAGCCACTACCACTCACTGACTCTGCACACAGTGCAAGCTCCATGATATTCCTCCTCACATGCACCTGGTGTTTATTGAATCTAAATCTCTCTTGCTTTAGCATAAAAAAGCTCTTCTCCCTGCCACTGCCCGGGTACAACACCCAAGGCAAGCTGTGTAAACTCAGTCCTGGGCCCAGACCCTGGACACACACCCACTGGAGCAATCAGGCAGGGGATCTGGGGTAACACTCACTGCCCAGGTGAAGGCCCAAGTCCACGGCCACTCTGGAGTCATTGTCTATCAGCTCCAGAAGGAGTGAGGACAACCCCATCACTGCACCTGCCCTGGTGCCTTCAGAGCCCAGTCTTCTTCCCTTTCCCATAAAGCCCCTCACCAGCCTAGAGATTTCATCAATGGGTCCCTCTTGTGTATCCCCATCCTACACTTATTTCAAAAGTGCCCCCCCCATGTCTCCAGCTCATACAGAACTGCTAGGACTCTGGGTTTGGACTGCAGAGCTGAGCTCTGTCTCGTTCTCCAGCTATGGGATGTTGCCCCAGTTTCTTGAGATCAGGAGCTCCTTGAGATCAGGAGTTGGTCTGCTGACTCCTGACCTCCCACATGCCATGAAAGGTGGCATGAAGTACAGATGGCAGGCCATCCGGGGAGAGGGGTCTCCTCTACTGGTCCACTGTGTGTTTTGGGAGGTACCCAACCACCCCCAGGAGGCTTTCTTAGCTCCCTTCTGCCCTAACTCCGCATCCCGGTGAACTCCTCTGTCCCTAGACTTAAGAGAACCCCCCCACCCCAGAGGTGGTTGGCTAAAATGATACCAGCTTGGGTTCTCACCTTTGCAGTTATATTAACTCCCACTTGTTCCCCAAGGGTCACAAGGTCATTTAATCCACAGCGTCCTAAAAATCGGTAAAACGTGCACCCGTGGGTGGCAGCAGCCCATGTCAAGGCTCCTCTCCCCATAACTGACCAAGACCAAGAGACCTAAAAAACCCCCCAATTCCTTTTCTGTCCAGTGGAGACCATCTTTTCTGACTCGTCTTCCCCAGGGGGCAGCAGCGAGGCGCCAGTCCTTCCACTGCCAAGGGGCCACCCCAGAGGCGGCCCGGTCGCTTACCTGTCCCCTGCGTGATGCGCGCCAGGAGGTCCCGCAGGCGCACCTTGAACTCGTCGAAGCCGTCGTCGGCGCGCGCGGCGGCCTGCAGGCTCCGGGGCTCCTCCTGCCGCAGGCGACTGAGCGCCTCGCGCAGGAAGCCGTGCATGTCCAGCACCTCCTGGTCCGAGGCGTACTGCTCCATCCTCCTCACCAGCGTGCCGCCCGTGCGGATGCGCTGCAGCACGGCGTCCAGGCGGCCCAGCTGGCCCGCCAGCTCGTCGTAGTCGCGCCGGTAGCGCGCGTCCACCGCCTCCAACAGCTCGCGCTCCTGAGCCTGCACGTGCGTCACCACCTGGCTCACCCGCGCGCGGATCTGCTCCTTGGTGTCGGCGCGCGCGCGCCCCAGCTGGTCCACGGCCGCGCGCATCCGCTCGCACACCTGGCCGAAGGCACCGTGCTGCTCCTGCAGCGCCTGCGTCATGGCCACCAGCTCCTCCTTCCGCTGCTTGATCTCCTCATCGATGCCGCACTTGAGCGCGCTGTGGCTGCTGTTGTCCAGCAGCGCGCACGAGCAGCACAGAGGCTTGGCACAGCCTCGGCAAAAGATGCTGTGGACACAGGGAGGCCGGGTTAGGGGCGCCCCTGCCTTTCCCCCCTTACGTGTTCGGTACTAAATTCCTCTTCCCAAATCACCCAGCTGTGAACTATGGTATGCTTCTGGGTCCGAGCTTTTCCCGATTCGGTGTCTGTAGTTATGATGATAGTTTCCAAACCACCAAGAAAACATTAGAGTAAAAAAGTTACTGCAGTAACAATTCCTACATCCCTGAAACAACGCGGATATACAAGAAGAAAGTGATCATCTTGGTCCATCACTTCTGAATTTCCCTGGAGGCACCAGGTGGGCATCGCAGGGCAAAGCCCCCCACACTCCTCTCCATTCAAATCGCCTTATAAACACCCAGCCTGGGCTGCCACTTGCAGGATTCTAGGGAATTGACACAAACCACCCACCCCACTTAATCTCAGTAAGAGTTCCCTAGGCGAGTATTACTGTTATTCTCATTTCACAGATGAAGAAACAGACACACAGACGTCAAATAATTGGCCCAGATATCTACAACAATCTTGGAGGTTGACGTTGGTTCAAGACAATGAAATCATGCTCTATCATTCCTTGGCAACTTCCTTCTCTGATTGAACTTTCATGCAGAACATTGATCTAGGTCAGGGGTGCCCAACCTCTTGGCTTCCAGGTAAAGAGGAATTGTCTTGGGTTGCACATAAATTATGTAATATAGTTAGCATATATACACAGTAAGATGTCTTTTTAAATATTTTTATTATAAAGTTTAGAAAAATGAGAACAGTATAAAACTAGTGGGAAATTTGACCTTGTTTTATAAAATAAATCTATCAATGTCTGGTTCGATGGAAGTGGTCACTGTTCTTAGTGAGTTCTCAAGATGTTTGTCAGAAACGTTTATTCAAATTTTGCTCTTTGTGTGCTTCATCATTGAAAACAGCTGCTCACAAATGTCTGCATTGCCAAAAAGCCATGTCATGAATAAGGTGTGATTGTGAACTTCAGAAATGGAATTACACATGGGGTCACGAAGAAAATGAATCCTGAAGAACATGTGATGTTAAAAGATTTTGTGGGGCCGTATGACTATCTGTCCTGGGCCATATGCGGCCCTTGCGTGGTGGGTTGGACATGCCTGGTATAGGTCTACAGGCGTGGGTCTGGTGTATTCTCTGTTATGGTGCCCTCATTCTCCAGATGGCCACAATGGATTCAATCACTCCCTTTTTATGGACACCGAAATAGTTTGCATGCATGCCCCCTCCAGATCTCATATAAAAATGCGATCTCCAACGTTGGAGGTGGGGTCTAGGGTGACTTGCTTGGTCCATGGGGGCAGATCCCTGATGAATGGCTTGGTTCCTCCTGGCAGCAATGAGTAAGTTCTCCCTCTATTAGTTCATGAGAGACCTCATTGTTTAAGAGTCTGACAAGCCTGGGCAACATAGCGAGATCTTGTCTCTACCAAAAAATTTTAAAAATTAGCCCAGCATGGTGGTGTGTGCCTGTAGTCCCAGCTACTCGGGAGGCTGAGGCAGAAGGATTGCCTGAGCCCAGGAGGTTGAGGCTGCTGTAAGCTGTGACTGTGTCACTGCACTCAAGCCTAGGCCACAGAGAGACCCCGACTTGAGGGGAAAAAAAATGTCTAACACCCCCTTCTCTCACTCTTGCTTCTGCTCTCTCCATGTGACAGGGCAGCTCCCCTGCCCCTTTCACCATGATTGTAAGCCTCCTGAGGCCTCACCAGAAGCAGAGGCTGGCACCATGCTTCTTGTGTAGTATTCAGAACTATGAGGCAAAATAAACCTCGCTTCTTTAAAAGTTACCCAGCCTCTGGTAATCCTCGACAGCAACACAAAACAGACTAATACAGACATGCAGGTGATTTTCTGTTTGTACATTTTCTTTTCTTTCTTTCCTTCCTTCCTTCCTTCTTTCTTTCTTCTTTGGTGCAATATGAACAATGCTTGAGTAATATCCACATTCTATAGCCTAATCATGGATGCTTTTGCTTCTATGAAATAGATTATAAATAATAGGATTGCTACATCAAAGAGTCTGTGTCTCTATGTTAATCTATTTATTTCATATATTTTAGCTAGCAGACACTTCCATAGCATTTACTATGTGTCACACACTATTATAAGCATTTGGCAAATATTGACTCATTTAATCTTCCTAACAAGCCAGTGGAATATGTACTATTATTATCTCCCTTTTTTTTTTGAGCCAGGAACTCACTCCCAGGCTGGAGTGCAGTGGCACGATCATGGCTCACAGAAGCCTCAAACTCATGGCCTCAAACAATCCTCTCTCCTCAGCCTCCCGGGTATTTGAGAATACACGCCTGCCTAATTTTTTTTTTTTTTATAGAGATGAGTGCTGGGATTACAGACATGAAACACTAATTAATTAGACAATCTTAAATACTACACAATTAGGAAAAGAACTAATAACCTCAGAAGGCAATTGGCAACACCCTTCCAAATTACAAATCATTTACCCTCTGACCCAGCAGTCCTCTTTCTAGGTCTCAGTTCTGCAGTTCTGGCTCCACAGTTACAAGACGACACCCATGCAATGGAATTCACTGCAGCACAGTCCATAAGAGCAAAGAGTCAGAAACAAGCCAAGCGTCCATCGTTAGGCAGTTAGTTACATAAACTCTGATACACCCATACAACGAAATACCATGCAGCTGCAAAAATTGGGGAAGCTCTTTACGGACTGATATGGAAAGTTCTCCACGGAGAAATAGGGTTAATAACAGGAGTACTGGCGGGATTAAATGACTTAATACACATCAAAAGGTTAGAACACTGACTGCGTATAACGAGGGTTCAATAAATGTGTTTGTATTATTATGATGTAGTTTTTAAGCATAAAATCAAAGTGCAGAAGACTGTGTGTTGAATGCCACCTTTTCTGTAAGAATGGAGAAAAATAAGAATATATTCATATTTGGTTGTGTTTGAATCAAGAAATCTTAGAAGGACACAAATTAATAAACGTGATCACGGGATGGGGTGGGGTGGAGGCTGAGTGAGACGCTTCGTGGTTTGCCTTTTTAGATTGATTTTATGTTTGAGCCTTGTGAATGTACACATATATTTCCTTTTTTAAAAAAGCAGAAGGCAGAATACGAGTAAGCGTGGGCAACTCTGTAGGGGGTGGAACTAAAGGAAGGGGAGCAAGATGCAGGGGTCATTCTCCCACTTTGCACCCATGGGCGGGGCCGCATTTGATGTTGGCCCCCTTCCTTGGAGATGATGCCCAAGCCAGGGAGGGCAGCCCCAGATGGCCCGGGTGGATGCAGAGCAGGACCCTCGAGAGGACCACAGCCTCTCTCTGCTGGTTTCTATGTCTAACCCCCCTCCACCCTGAATGAGGTCTCTCTGGGGAAACTAGCCCCTGCTCCCCCCACCACAGGGAAATGGACAAAGTAAGCTGGTCAGCCTGAATTGGACACCCGGGTCTGAAGCCCCCAGCCCTCTGAGAAGACTGAGGGGGGTGAGGAGCTGCCAGCCAGGGCCTGGGATGACCTCCTTAGCCAAGTGGTTCCTTCAGCCTTATTTAAAGGACACTCACTGAGCACCTAGGGGGTATTTGGCACAGTGGGGGAGGCAGAAGTGAGGTGGGCCCCTGCCCACAGGGAGCTCTGTGACAAGAACCCAGACTTAACTGCATCTCTGGAAAGGCAAAATACTATAATACTCAGAAGAATGAACTAAAACACCACTATATTAAAAAGACACTGCTCAGTAAAGTGGTTAGTTAGATTTCACAAGAACTGAGAGGAAAAAAAATAGCTTAATTCTATGCCAGTAAGGCAAATGAAAAGAAAGATGGGGGGAAATTCCATGTTCCCATTCACTAAGGCAGTTCAAAAAATGCTACTGAGTAAGACTCGCACCCATACTTGGGAGGCCAAAGCGGGAGGATCACTTGAGCCCAGGGGTTTAAGGCCAGCCTGGGCAGTAAAGCCAGACCCCATCTCTAAAAAATAAAATTTAAAAATCTTAAATGGTAAAAAGAAACAAAACATAATGCTAACATAATCCTAACAAGGAATATGTAGGAATCATAAGAAGAAAATGACAAAAGCCCACTGAGAGGTAAAGTTAAAAAAAAAACAAACAGAAAAGTCTGTCAAGGTCCCAGTTAGAGAGACTAAATAATGGAAGATTATTAATTCTCCTCCAGTTTAAAGCAATTTTAATCAAATTAGGAATGAGGTTTGGAAACTTAACCAATTTTACATTTCATATGGAGGAATGAATAAACAGATCAAATAGCCAAGGAATTTCTGAGGAAACTTGTGTTAGGAAGGGGCGTTTTCCCTACTCTGTCATATTAGGAGAGTATGTATTGTATACTCCTAAGAGCCCAGAAAAAGGTTAGGAGAACAGACCAGACAGGGCTGATTAGGAAGGTCCTGTTTTACATAACAAAGAAAGCCTCCATTGAATAGGCAGTAGAGGGGGTTAACAGTTGGAATCAGGGAAATTGGCAGGGGGCAGGGAATGGGAACCAAGTGAGAGCCTTTCTTCTGGCTTCACACCAAATGCATTTCCCGTAGGCCACTCCGTTACATGCGAAAAAATCACACCACAAAGGAAAAACTACCACTGGTTATTTCCTCTCGTGATTCTAAAGCCCTTATAATCACTGGAAATGAAGGAAATTACACAGTCAATAGACAACGCTGCCTCCAAGCTCAAAACTATATATATTTAGAAAAACATTCATGACTTACTATGACATAAGAAAAGCAAGTAATACAACAGACGAAGTGCTGTTCATTTTGTTTTAGATGATCACAGAGATCGCAAGAAAGCAAGGAAAAAGTCTACAGTGACAGTGGTTGCATTTCTCTCTCTCCCCTTTTTATCTACTTAGATTTTCCAAAAGTTTCTATAATCAATCCTAGGTAAAGGAGTTTAGACTTTAAATTTAATTTTTATAGAGACTCACTATGTTGCCCAGGCTGGTCTTGAACTCTTGGACTCAAGTGATCCTCCCGCTTCAGCCTCCCAAAGTACTGGACTCCCAAGTGTTTGGACTGCACCCAGTCATAGGATTTTGGACTTTAAATAGAGATAACGGAGAACCTTCAAAGAACACCCCATCTAGGAATTATAATAAAAATCTTTCTCTTCTTCTCTGAGATGTCTCATTTTACTTATTCCTTTATGGCTGTTCCGTTAATTGACCAAACTGTTAATTTTATGTTTAAGAGATGGGATCTCAGCTATGTCTTGAACTCCTGGGCTCAAGTGATCCTCCTGCCTCAGCCTCCAGAGTAGAAGCCTCAACACATTTCCTGGGTTCTCAATCTCCCCGTCCTAAAGCTACCCATGTGTGAACTGCCACACCAAAGGCCACATGATAGCAGAAAGGGATGGGCTCTGGAGGCAGCCAGACCTGGGTCCGAGACAGAGCTCCTCTGATTCCTAGCTACCAGGCCTTGGGAAAATTGCCCTCCCTCCATGAGTGTTAATTTCCCCCATGTGTACAACAGGAGGAGTGATGCTTCCCTCACAGACTATTACAAGGACAAAGACAGGTTGGTGTGAGTGCTGATCTCAGCACAGTGCCAGGTACACACTGGACCTTCTGGAGGGGCACTGCACATGGCAGAGGGTGAACCTGCCATTGGTGGGTGAACCTGTCGACCTCAGAGAGTAAGGAAGGAGACATCACCATTTGGGGGGTTCTCTATGCTATCCTCTCCCCAGTTAGACAGGCCACCCAAGTCCAGCCAGACCTCCTGCTGGGGCCCAGAAGTGTGCCACAACTGCTGTTCTAGGAACCAGGTAGCTCAGAAATGCAGGACGCAAAAATATTATGAAATGGGACTGGAGGAGGAGAGTTGGCACCAGAGTAGGACTCCGGAGAGGGCCTGGCGTGCCTGGATGGCAACCGGAAAGCTCTCCCTTGCCTGCTCCCCCTCCACGTGGTATCTTGGAGCATAGGTGAAGTGGCAGAAGATCAGCTTTTCCAGAAATTCAAATAACTCCAGGGCAATTAAAGGGATGCATCCGTCATTTACACAGTAGTATGAACATGTTTCACCAGACTGGCTTCCTGCCATCTCCTGGGTGACACAGTCGAAGAAACAAGACTTCTGAGACCAGAAGAAGAGTCATCCTGGAGCCTGGGATGTTTAAAGAGATGTTCTTGTGACCTCGCCTCCAATGACTTGTGGGTTGGAAAGGTGGCGTTGGAAATGGGAAAGGCTGCGCTTGCGGAGAAGACATGGGGCGGCGGGTGTGTGTGTGTGTGTGTGTGTGTGTGTGTGTGTGTGTGTGTGTCAGAGAAACCGCAAGGACAGCATTGAGAGAAAGAGAAAGAAGCACCACCCACTTCACACTCCCATCTTCTGCCGGCCTCACCCCCAAGGAGGAAGAACAGAAAACGTGGGCTTCTCCCTGCCCTCTCTTTTCTACACAGGTGCGGTGTGTCCCTGGCAGGCGGTATTCAGTTGGGCTACACCGCTCATTCAGTGGGCGGAAAGTACACTGCCACATGAGGTCCCAGCTTCCTACCATCTTCATTGTGGGGAATGGCGCCAGTCTTCCCAGAGGCATCCTCTCCTCTACAGCCTCCACAGAATTCCTCATTGTCTTCTTGATTCTACCTTAATTTACTTAAGGTCCAGGCACAGCGTGAGGACTTAAAGATGCCTGAGGTGGAAGGCTGGCTCCTTTGTTCCTGCCTGGATTGAGAATGGCTTGGTGGCTCAACCTGTAATCCCGCACCTTGGGAGGCTGAGGTGAGCGGATTGCCTGAGCCTGTGAGTTCGAGACCTGCCTGGGCAACTTGGCGAGACCTCATCTCTACAATAAATCAAAAAATTAGCCGGGTGTGGTAGCGTGCGCCTGTAGTTCCGGCTACTTGGAAGGCTGAGGCGGAAGGATCGCTGGAGCCCAGCAGGTCGAAGCTGCGGTGGCTGGGAACGGCCACTGCACTCCAATCTGGGCGATGGAGTGAGACTCCAACCCCCCCCAAAAAAAGAAAAAGAGAATGGCACCTTTATAGGCCTCTCTGCCTCTGGTCTCCCCAACTCCCATCACCTCTCCCACTGCCACCAACATAGTATTTCTCAAACACGATTAGTCGCATATGCCTCTTATAAGTGTGATCAAAGTAGAGTCAGGGCACGAAAGACTTTAAGCATCACATGCGTTATATGTTTACAAAAGAGACTGACGTTTTGGAACAAAGTTATTAATACCTCAGCTGGGAACTTCACTGACTTCTAGAACAATGCACCTATACAGTATTGAATGTTGGTGAACATTAACACAATTTGAATTTACAAGCCAGAACATGTTGCAAGAAATAAGACAAAATGTATCACATAGATAATGACAGTGATTATCAAGCCAATCTACTTTCAGTAAATGAAATGGCAAGAAATTGGAAATACCTAAAATAATCAATTAGTTAAAGCCATGCATAAGAAAAAAGTTGATGATGAAGGTAGCAATCACATAACACTACGTTAGTCAAGTACCAGGAACACCAGGCAGCTAGCTCTTCAATCTGCCATGCCAATCCGCCATGTCAATCTGCCATGCCTTACCAACTCTAACGGCTTTGGCAGAACAGAGCCAAATTGCAAAACATGACACGGCAGGAATTTGTTACAAAATTCAATGACTAAAGTTAATCATTAAATGTTCAGAGAATCTAGTGGCAGAGAAAACAGAAATAATTCTGATATTCTCAAGTACTTTTGTAAAAATGTGTGTAAGATGACTGTATATGATGACTCTGATCTTGGTTACTCATCCAATAGTCATTAAATAAATAAGTCTCCCCCTTGATTGTAGCAGTACTATTAGAATACTAATCTGAAAACACCAAAAATTAATAAAGAATTGCAATACCAGTGGTAAGGAGCAAAAAAAAGCAGAAACTGCGAAGGAAATATAATTTTTAGATTGAAGGATCATGCCTGGTTCCAGAATAATTTGATACAAAATGCTCAAGACCAAGACAGCTCGGGTGAATTAACACATTTCAAGAATGAAAAATGTCTTTAGGCATCAGGACAGAAAAAGCAAGTCAGTTTGGCCTCAGACCACTCCTAATGAACACTAGAGGCTAGAAGACAATATACCAGTGCCTGTAAAATTCTGAAGGAAAGAGAGTGTGACCTAAGAATATTAGACCCAGCCAAGATGTTGCTCAAGTGTAAGAGCAGCCCAGAGACATTCTCAACACCAAGAGACTCAAGGAACTCAAAACACTTAAGTCCTTCCTGAAGAAAACTGCTTATTGACAACATCTATCCAGTTAAGAGCTCAATCAAAATACAAACTTTGGGGAAAGTGGCGTTAAGGTAGAAGGACCAGTGCCGAGTATGACAGTCCTCAAGACGTGGAACCAAGACTAGAAGCTCACCTCCAGCAGAAGCTCAGTCACAACCATCTCAAATGGAAGCATTTCATTCAAAGCAATACCACATGACTCCAACCTCTGAAAGTTTTAGTAGTTTTATTTATTACTATTATTGGGGGTTTTTGCTTCATCTTAGAGGGACCTTTCAGGAAAATATTTTAAGATGAACTACTTCTTTGACGTTTAGCAAATCTAATTTTATTTTAGTTCATTTTTCTTCTGTTAAAGTCACTGAAAAATTAAGTTTAACATTGCTTAAATTGCATGCTTATTTTTAATCAGATAAAATACACTCCCAGTTCTAAACACATGGCTTGCAGAATCCTTTTTGCAACTCGGCACAGATGTTAGCTGTAGCTGCCTGAACACTGGGCCCAGAGAGAGCAGGAAAGGGATGTCCCGTCTGCAGCCAGGAAACCCTGCGTCCTGTTCTGGCCCTGGCTTGGACAAGCTGTGCGTGGGGATAGTTCCCATGAACTCTCTGGTCTCTCGCCTCATCTGTACAATGGGCACAGTATTCTCTTCCTCAATAACCTTACAGAAGGGTGTGAGAATGATGGTAACAGCACAAGGAAAACATCTCAAAGGGAGGGATCTTGCTCGACTGAGGTCACAAGAAAGGGTGACTCTGACCAGAACAGCTCATTCCCTAACCCTACTGGAAGTGGACAGCTTTCTATTGGAACAAGGCTACCCAGGCACCATGGGGTCGGGGTGCATCACTTGAGGCTGGCTTCCAACCTGTCCCTGTGCCTTGGTTCCCGAGCCACTGCGTTCCACACACCTGGAGTATTTTTTCTTCCTCGCTTTCATCTGCAGTGGTTATCGGATATTTTTCTAGGATGTGTCAAAGGTACATTCCTGTTTCTTCTTGTACCACTGTGGAACAGGGCTTTTCCTTTTTTTTTCCTCCTCAGTTGCAGTTGATTTTTATTATTGTTGGTTTTTTTGTTTTTTATTTTTTATTTTATTTTATTTTAAAGATGTCAGGTATAATTCAGGATTAGGTATATAAGTAGACATCATACAGGTAAAGTTTGGGCCTCTCTTTGGCCCCCACTTTGCCTGGTTTGAGATCAGTTACCCTTATTGACGTTGTGCCCCTCCCCTCACCCATCCGGGCAGTATCCCTTTCTGTCAATCCCTTTCTTATAGTATTATGGTAAGTGTTCAGGGTCTGCTTATGAGTGAGAACATATGGTACTCTGTTCTTTGCTTCTGTGGTAGATCACTGAGTAAATCCACCCAAGTTGCAGGACTTTTTCTTTAGAGAGTCATATACTCCTGTTCTCAGTCCATGAGCTTTGGAGGAGTGTGTGACTCAGGCTTACGACAGTCTGAGTATCCTCTGGCAGCTTAAGCAACTTTTGAAGGGAGAGGAATCTGACCCAGTCAGGAATACACGGAGACTTGGCTTGGAATGCTGGGAGAGATTAGCACTCTCTCCCCTGGAAGCTGAGGCTGAGGATGTGTAGCCTCCAGAGTTGGTGCAGCCAAGAAGGGTACCCATGAAGGGTAAACTCTTCTGCGAATGGAACGAACTTGGTAGCAAGCCAGGTCACATGAAATGCAGAGAATGTACCTTCAGGTGACACAATCTGTGTATCTAATCAGGACAGGTCAAAGGCCAGCTCTCTTACATAAGACATTAACCCGGTTTTTGCTTAAGCCACTAACCAAAAACGTGTCACAAATTAATACAATTTGTTTTAGATGAAACTCGTAGACTAACAAATATCTTCAGGGTACGGTTCAAGTGTTGACTGAAATATCAAGGCTTCCCTGATCCTTCCAACAAAGCACAACTTTTCCCTTCTTAAAACTGCCACAGAGCCAGTTGCAGTGGCTCATGCCTGTAACCCTAGCACTTTGGGAGGCTGAGGTGGGAGGATGCTTTGAAGTCAGGAGTTCGAGATCAGCCTGGACAACACAGCAGGACCTTGTCTCTACAAAAAATAAAAATAACAAAAAAATTAGCTGGGTTTGGTGGGGCACTCCTGTAGTCCCAGCTAAACAGGAGGCTGAGGTGGAAGGATCACTTGAGCCTAGGAGTTCAAGGTTACGGTGAGCCGTGATCACACCACTGTACTCCAGCCTGGGTGGCAGAGCAACACCCTGTTTCAAAAAACAAACAAACAAAAGAACCCTGACCACTTGTATACCTAATTCTGAATTGTACCCCACATCTTTAAAACAAAAATGAACCCCAAAGCTGCCATAGCAAGTGATCTTGTCGTGTCTTCTGGGACCTGTGGGTCTCTGCCATAGAGTACAAGGTTGAACACAATGTGACTTATCCACAGACTGCAACTCTGCAGATTCAAACTTCAAAGACAGAAATCGTATTCACCTGGCAACAGCTGTCACAATGCCAGCCATGAAATATCTAAATGTTCAAGAAATGATGGTCCAGTGGCTGGCTGGCTGGAGACACGTATGCAGTTCTAGTTAGTTTAATTTTATCAGGTAGAAATCAATGAGAAAAGCTTGTTAATCTCAAGTCTTGTTAAAAAAAAAAAAAAAAACTCTTTAAAAATGTCCTGGGGCCTCAATCCCTGAGCAGCAAAGCCCACTTCCACAATTGCAGAAAGTACAGATTGGCCTTTGGGAGAAGTGAGACAGGAATACCAGTCCTAACCTTGATCTTGGCTTGGGCTACTTTAAATTCCTTGCTTCTTTCTCCAAAACAACAAAGAGGACGGGAGAAATCCCCTTCTCTCATCAATTATTCTACAAATCTACCTTCAAGGCCCCTCCATGAAAAGAAAAGCAGTTGCTCCTGGCTCTGAAACCAACACCACTGGGCAAGTTCACAGAAAAACTTGAAGGCTGGGCATGGTGGCTCACGCCTGCAATCCCAGCGCTTTAGGAGGACGTGATGGGAGAATTGCTTAAACCCAGGAGTTCAAGACCGGCTTGGGCAACATAGCAAGACCTCATCTCTACAAAAATAAAATAAAAATTCACCAAGTGTGGTGGCCCATACCTGTAGTCCCAGCTACTTGGGAGGCTGTGGTGGGAGGATCACTTGAGCCCAGGAGTTTGAGGCTGCAGTGAGCTATGATTGTTCTACTGCACTCCAGCCTGGGTGACAGAGAAAGACCTTGACAAAGAAAGAAAAGAAAAGAGAGAGAAGGAAGGAAGGAAGGGAGGGAGGGAGGGTAGAGAGGAAGGAAGGAGGAAAGGAAGGGAGGAAGAAAAGAAAAGCAAGAGAAAAACCTAGAAACGGGCCACTTACTGTCCACACTGTTCATCGCAGTGCCCACTCCCAGCAGCTGCCTTTCTTCCGCCCATGTGGTGCCTTCCACAGGTAACCCCATCAACCAATCACCCACCATCAATCCCTCATAAGATGCAATCTACTGTGAACTTCAGAGGGCTGACCCCAAGAGGGTACCAGGCAGGGCTGGGATCAGGGGGCAGCAGCAAGATGCTCAGGGTGCAAACTGTAGGGAGATACTCCCTGTGTGTTTGCGATGGCAAGGTGAGCGAGAGCCTCCGTAAAGCGTGTGCCCTGGGCATCTGACTTGCCTCCTGCCAGTCCTGGCCCCAAGCGGACCCATCAGCACCCAAATTTTCCATTTCCTCTTAGGCCAGCAGCTCCTCCTTGCCTTGCCCAGTGGCGCCACTGCACAGCGGCTTTGGCCTTTGCCCTGAACCCTCCTGGAGCCACCCGGCGTGCCTCTCCCCCAAGGGATGCCAGCCTTTCCAGCTTCTGGTCTCTGGAATGCTCTCCCAGTTTGTGACCTCCTCACACCTCCTGGGCTTGATGAACATGTCTTTTGTCTTCTCCGCTCAACCCTAATGCAAGCTCCTTCTGGCTACAGGCTTGAGGGTCCTGGATTCATTCCTCCACCCCACCCAGTAAGCTTTAGAATCTGAAATCCAGTCATGATGGGCCTCAGCCCCACCCACGCCACTCCCAGGTAGAAGGCCCTCTGCAGCTCTCTCGAGGACCCAGGAACAGGCCCTGGCAGCATGCACCCTGGCCCGTTCCCCAATCCTCCATCCCTGCATTCTTGGGCCTCACCCCATCTGGACCACGGCCTCAGATTCTTCCATTTTTGTTGGATACATTCCCGACCCGTAGGGATAAAACCCTTCAAGCTCTTTGCAGAATGGGATGAAATAGAAAAAAGTATGCAAGGCCAGGCGTGGTGGCTCACACCTGTAATCTCAGCACTTTGGGAGACTGAGACAGAAGGATTGCTTGAGCCTGGGACTTGAGACCAATCTGGGCAACACAGCGAGAACTCATCTCTACGAAAAAATTAGCCAGGTGTGTCTCATACCTGTAGTCTCAGCTACTCAAGAGGCTGAGGCAAAAGGACCGCCCTGAGCCCAGGAAGTCGAGGCTGCAGTGAGCCATGGTCATGCCACTGCACTCCAGCCTGAGCGACAGAGTGAGACGTTGACTCAAATAATAATAATAGTAATAATAAGTGTACAGCCAAAGAAATAGACACAGCTCTCCCTGTTTCCAGTCTTGCTCACTTTAGTCAAAGTACCAGAGAGCAGAGGGGGCCTGAGCACCTCACTTCTGCCTTCACACCCATCCAGGGGTTTTCAGCGGAGCCCTCCAGAAGCCCCATTCCCCCTTCCTTCCCCCATCCCCCACCCCCTGCATTCTATGGAATATTCCCTGGAAAGGAGGGTGGGCGGTGTGAAGGCACGAGCAGGGAGCAAGCTGAGAACACTGAATATTCTGAAAGGTGCGGGATCGAATTCTACTCTGTCCAAGCCAGCCACACCTGACCCCAGCTCACCCCTCCCACACCTGCCCTCACATGAGCCTGACATGCAGTTCCTGAGATGCCATGGATGCACCAGGGCCTCTGCCTTGGGCCCTGCACCCCACGGCCTTTCTCTCTCCTTACATGCCACGCTAAGGGGGACACCCTTTTGGAGGCAGGGCCAGTGGCAGTCATGCCTGCCTTCCCTCTTCCCTCTGCCCATCCACAGCTGACAGCACATACTGGATGTCAGGCCTGTGCTGGACAGGGGTCGTTGGCAAGGGAGAACCTCACGCAGAAGACAGTGTGATGAGGGCACCCACCCAAGCACTGACACAATAGACACAAGTGACCCACACGGCCCTCGGCAGCCTTGACTGTGAACTGCTGATTTGGGCCTCCACAAGCTGGGCCTCTATAATGAAGGCCAGGGCCAAATCTGTTCACATTTACGCCCAATCCCTAGCATGGCGCATGCCCCACGGCATGTGGACAAGCGGCCCCCACAGGCATGTGGCCCAACTGTCAACGGCCCTGGGGCACACACGCCCAGCCCAAGTGGCAGGTTTTAAGCCACCTTGGGTGCTGCTCCAGTGCCAGCTCTCAGTCAGCTCAGCGTCACAGGAAGTCACCGTTCACTACTGACTTGTCCCCAGAGGGAAGTCGGGGTTATTATTTATGTCACTGAGGTTTTGTGCAGAAAATAAGTGGGGTTTTTCCAGTAACTGCTGGCAAACTGTTAAGCGATATGAACTGCCTGTGTAATTTTTCAATGTTTTTTTTTAAGCCATGCACCACTGTCCGGGGACAGGACTCCTGCCCTCTTGCTGGCTGGACCAGCCTTGCCCATCGTACCTAGGGCAGTGGATCAAAATATGCCACTCCAGGCCCAGCATGGTGGCTCACACTTGTAATCCCAGCACTTTGGGAGGTTGAGGCAGGAGGACTGCTTGAGCCCAGAAGTTCAAGACCAGCCTGGACAACATAGTGAGACCTAGTCTCTACCAAAAAAAAAAAAAAAAAAATTAAATGCCATTCCAAAATATGCACGTTGGAATACGCTTATTTTGAGCCAAAAGCATTCAAGATTCAACAGATGCAGAAAGAGGCCTCCCAGAGCTTCCCTTAACTGATAACAGCAGAAACTTCTGAGGAAGGGGGCTGTCACAGATTCCTTCTCCCAAGGAAGCTTTATGGCCACCAAGACAGCACAAACAACTTTTATTCCATCAGTGTCCCCAAATATTTATCTTCCCACAGCCTGTGGCCCTCAGGAGTCTAAAACCTGTCGTCTCTCTAACCAATTCTTTTTCTTTGTTAAGATGCTCCCTATGCTAGTGTTCTAACCCGCTCTTGGGGTTACTATCTCCGGAGGTCCCAAGAAACGTCAATCACACACCAGCCAGGTACACGTGCTAATCAACTTGTGCTTTTCTCTCTTTTTTTTTTTTTTTTTGAGTTGGAGTCTCACTCTGTCGCCCAGACTGGAGTGCAGTGGCGCACACTCCCGGCCACCGCAGCCTTTACCTGCTGGGCTCCAGCGATCCTTCCGCCTCAGCCTTCCAAGTAGCTGGAACTACAGGCGCGCGCTACCACGCCCGGCTAGTTTTTTGATTTATTGTAGAGATGAGGTCTCGCCAAGTTGCCCAGGCGGGTCTCGAACCCGCGGGCTCAGGCAATCCACTCACCTCAGCCTCCCAA
>CAUYQG010037096.1:0-72258 GCA_963574415.1 Tarsius wallacei | reverse complement strand
CTCAATTCTTTTTAATCTCTCCATTAATGTCTTGATATCTAGATTTGTAGTTTGAGACCAGTCATTCTGGGGGCTCTTCATTGTTTGCATTCCGAAGTCAGTTTTCTCAGTGTCTGCCCTCCCAGGGGTCTGGGAGAGACCATATTTTTATTTTGGTTTTTCTTCATTTGTGTAGATTTCTCTCTCTTTCCTCCTTTCCTTCTCCTTCTCTAATTCTGTTTTTCAGGGAAGGTGGGGTTGCTTTTGCTTTGCTTGTGCAATCTCCTGTTCTTCCTTATGAGGGTCCTCTGGCTTTGTTCACTTTTGAGGTTGGAGTGTGGGCTGCGGGCTGTACTTTTTGCAGTTCTGTGGTTTAATTGAGGGGGAAGCTGTGATTCAGAATCTATGTGCTGATTCCAGTATCCACCAATCGGTGTATGAGTCCACTGGAACCCATTTCCCACTGCCTTACAATCTGTCTGTGCACCGGAATGTAGGTTTGGTCCCTGGAACAAAAGGAGGTACAAAAGAGGAAAATAATGGAGGAAGGGGGGGTCAATAGGAAGTTAGAAAGAGAGAAGAGTGAGAGGGAAAACAGTCATACATACCAACTAACAGGTGAAAAAGAGACACAAGGCCGGAGAGGTAAAAAAAACATGTAAGGAAAATTCCCTAGAGAATACCGGTAGCTACACAAAGGCAGACCAATAAAATCATGCCTTTTGCCTAACACAAACAAATAGTGTAAGTCAATAAGCAAACAGAAGTGAGTGAAACAAACAGTCAAAGTGATAAAAGCAGAAGTCAAAATAAGAAATCAGACTACCTCTGGAATCTTTCCTGAGTGTCTAAAGTCTTTTCATCTCTGATCTCCAGCCTCTCCCCTTACTTTTATTGCAGACAGCTAAATTTACTGCAGCTTGGGTTTCTTCTTTTAGCCTGCTGCCTGGGAAGTCTGTGACGCTTAGTTGCCTTTGTCTGATTCAGCGTAGGGGAGGGGCTTTGTATTCTGTTTAGCGACATTACCTTAGGAACTGAGGTGGAGGCAGCTCCTAGGTGGGTGGGGCAATGCAAATCTCTGCCTGGAGAACGGCTGAGGTAGCAGTTTCACTTTTGTGGATCCTTTCTCTCCGCTCATCTAGGTCCCTGGGCAATCCACTATGATGGACTGTGGTGGCATGGGAGGCACCAGGGATCAGCTGCACAGCTGGACGCTGGATCCAGGGCACCACCAGTGGGCTGGGGTGGAGGAGGGTGTCTGGAGTTCCCTCCTCTGGAGCTGAGAGTCTCCGATCAGCACCTCCTCAAGATATGTTGTTCCCCTACACAAGCATGTGTTCGCACACTGAGTGCCTCAGTCAGGGTGGGCCCAGAGCTCCAGAGCTCCAAAACTCTAAAGGGCAGGCAGTGAGCAGCAAAAGTGGTCCTAGATTGCTCACATGGTATTTCAGCCAGAAATGGAATCGGTATCTCTGAGGTGCGGGCGCCCAGAGCCTTACTGGGTGACTGGACGCTTGGTCTGAGTGAGACAATGTAGCCAGGGAGGGAGTCGAGACCCAAGACTCTCGCACGCGTGGCAGCAGCTGGGGCCACAATATCCAGTCCTGCATGGGACCAAGGGTCCCCGGGCCTCGGACTAGTGCGTCTGGCAGTGGCAGGGGCCTGGGGGAAGGAAAGCAAGAGTCTTTTGGGGAACTCACATTCGGAGAATCTCACAATTCCGCCTATGCCGTCGCCATCTTATCGGAACTTCAGTTGTTTTAATATTTTCATATTGTATTCGCTGCCTGAAGATTTTCCTCCAAGGAGTGGCACATAAAATTATATGAACAATACTATCTGCTGTTATTATTCTTTTAATGATGTGGAATTGGCACAGAATGACTTCAGCCCAGGGCTGATTTGCCGTGAATTTAGCAGATGAATACTGGGCTATTTCTTCTACACCTGTATTTTGATATATTGGCTTACTGCTATTTTAAACCATTTCAAACTCTACTTTTTACTGCATATTTTAAGTGACGTTTCAACAAACTTTTATTTTTTAAGAAAAGAGTTAAAAATTACAACCACTAAAATCTTTTTAGAAAATTTAAATCAATATGGAAAAATATACATGATATAAATTATACCATCATTGTAAATGACATAATTTCTTGCTATATATAAGCTGAAATTTTCACTGACTATCTTATTTATATGATGATTTCCATAGTGAAATGAAATCTATGAATTCCCTATTACAAATGCATTCAGCTGTAGTAACTGAAAAAAAAATCGTATTCATTTAAGGTCATTCTTGCCTGGTGCAAATCTCTGAAAGCAGTAGTTCTGAGAGCCTGAATGCCATCTCTTCTGAATGTGCCTTTTATATGCTATGTTTTATATTTAAAGAAGGATATTTCTCTGAGGATTTAAGTTCAATTCCTTGCCAAAATTTAAATTCAATTTAATCTTCTTTTTCCAGCTCTTTTCTATTTCTTGATTTATTCGCAATTGTCATATATTTAGATATCTGAAGTTCTCTAATTTAAACAAATGACTTCATTGACTTATTAATAAGTGATTTTATATTGAAGCACAATTACTTTAAATCTATCTCTGGCATTAAAATAATTTAGGCACAATTTCATATTTTTTGTGTTGGTTCTATTTTTTCTAAGCCTTAGAAACAGAAGTAAAAATTTTAACATATTTATTAATTTTTTTAAGTACAATAGATGACAAAAATTTTGTTAAAAACTTTCAAGTGCAACTGTTCTTCAAAAGATTTTTACCATTAATTGGAAATCTGGAACTGACATTCCATAATAATTATATCAATAAAAACATTAGATGTTTTCTTAGGAGATACAGTTTGAAACTTTAATCACTTAAATTGACTACTTGTAAAATTGAAATTGTATTCATATAGGCTAGCAGATGATCCTAAGATGTAAAACATGTAATTGAGAACACAACAATTATTTTAAAATAAGGTATTTAAAGAGAAGAATATGAGCAATGATGTTTCAATATGATAAAAAGCAGAACTATTGTAAATATATGATATTATATCTGAAATGTGGTTGTCTTAGGGTGATCTTCTTGCAGAAGGATCTGCATCTAGATATTATTAGGCCCACCAAGTTACTGTGCATTCTTTTCCTCTCTTCACCACATACACAATAACAATATTTACTCATTAGTGTCAGGTTCAACACAGTAGCACTTCTTTTATTAAAAAAAAGTACTTAATCTCTGTTATCAAATAATTGCCTCATTATCTGAGGTTATATTTAAAACATAAATTTTAAATATGGAAAATATTATAATATTTAACATAAAACGTCTGCATCAAAATGGGATATTTTGGAATATATGCATTCATCTTTGTAATAAGAGATCCAGCATAAAACTGTGACTATAAGAGCTACTTTAAAAAGATACTTGATGAATTGAATTCAATTTATTCCCTTTACTTAAAAAGTCAAAGGGATTTATCTTGTCTAGCTTATCACATTTTTCTTAAAATATTAGGTATTTGATAAAATTTAACCTTAATACAAACATTAGCTATCTGATTGCTTCAGAAAGTCTTACTTCCCCCTACTCCATCAAATAAACATTATTTTGTACTACCGTAGATATGAATCACAGAATGCTGGCTTGCAGGCAAAGCGACAGCCCTGTGAAAAGTTTGTATGGATTAAGAATATATTGGCACACTTAATTACATATGTTTGAGGAAACTTCTTCCTTGAATTATAAGAATTTCCACGAAGAAGAGAATTGAAGAGAGGTGATATTTAAGCAGAGGTAAAGTGTGGAAGTAAGATGGTTCACAATTTGTTCAGAGAAAGATGGGCTGCTCAGTGAAGCGAGAGTACAGGATTTGCACTGAAAACCAGACTGAAAATGGTTATTGAGGTAATTTTTTGACAACTATATATTTTGAGCACATTTGGCTTTCTTGATAACATTCCTAAACAAATCAAGTAACTAAATTTTTAAATTCTTTATTATCAAGAAAAGTATTTTTCACTGCTAAATACTCTCAATGATTTTTGGTAGAGATGGCTACACGTTACTGTTTTATGTTTCTCTTACTTCAATATTATTTTATAAGTTTGAATAAATCTCTTCTATTTTCCACATTTCTCTGATTCCTCTTGGTGAATAAAATGTGAAGAGTAATAATAGTAACAAAATATTTAGGATTTTGTGAATGGTAGACATGAAGTAGCTACAAAATAGTTTATTTAGAAAGAAACTTAAGTCTAAGAGGGGGACCAGAAAACATAACAATATATTTATAAAAATTGTATATTTATTCCTACATGTTTAAACTTCAGTCACCTTCAAGATACTCTCTGTTTGCTGCAATATACCTATAGAGATGCTTTGTTCACTGCTCAAGACAGTTTCTGAACTCATCAATTTAGATTCCTTTTAGTGCTTCTGCCATTTTTTGTTTCATCTCCTCCACATCAGCAAAACATTTCGCTTAGAGGACTTTTTTCACTGAGGAAACCAAAAAACGTAGCTCAGGGAGAGAACAGGCGAATAGGGAGGGTGGGCCCCAGGAAACATGCGGTATTTTGGTCAGAAACTGCTGAACACTCAGCATGGTGTGGGCAAATGTGTTGTTATGGTGTAAGAACCAGTCACCTGTTTGCCACAACTTGAGACTTTTCTTCCGCAAATCATAATGCAACCTTCTCGAGACTTCCAAATAAAAACTTTAGTTGACTAGTGCATCTGAAGGAAAAAATTCCATGTGCACTACAAGAGGCCTGCCCTCCAAAAGATAATCCCAGGGTTTTTGGGGTCCCCTTTTATTTTTTCCTTTTTTTTTGTTTAAGAGGATTATTTTAACAACTTGAGGAAAAATTTATAGGCAAAATCCTTTTGTAATAAATTGTCAGAGAATAAGCTTTCCTATTTTGCTTTTTTAGTCCATTGTGTACCTCTCTAGAGATGAATAGATGTTAAATAGACATGAAGACAGGTTGGAGATGGGAATAAAACACTGTGGGTGAAGAAACAGGTTTAAATACAATTACTCTGACATCTGGTTTTGAACAAGATAATAAACTGCTATTTACAACAAAATGATGACAAAATTGCTTAAATGCAAATATTGCAATAGAAAATCATTTGCATATAAAGGAGGAGCAAGTTTGCCATCTCACTGACTTTAAAATGATATATTTTAGTGGGAATAAATAGTTGTCTTTCTTAATGCTGAACTGTGGTTAAAAATGTGCTGCATATTTTATGCTCAAGTAATACTGTCACTTTTCATTTGCTAACTTATCCATTTTACCTAAGGCTTTCCTCTGTACCCATTCATTTCTATTGAACCAAACCAGACCTTAAAGATGTAGGATTCCTAATTCAGACACTTATCATTTCATAATAAAGATGGCTGAACTAGAATTTTCAGTAATTAGATTAGATGATGTCTCATTACTCAGATTTCACAAATGAATCACTTAACTTAAAGCCATGCTAATCCATGTTAAATATATACAAAGCAGGTATTTTTCTAAGAAGCAAATTAGGGCACAATTAAATTTGCTTGGGCAATATTGGCTTATATACTCCTTCTTCAATGATAACTGTTTCTTTTTTGTTTTTCACTTTTACCTTTTTGCCCAGCAATCTTGCATTTGAGTACATATTTTTAAACCTCAAGAGTTAGCAAAAGCTATATTTATTAAAATATCTATTTCAGTAGTAACATGATAGTGAAAATTGAGAGTTACTTTAAATAATCAATAGAGGGTATGTTTAATTAAATTAGGGCACAATTCCAACTAAGCTTATTATCATACTCTTACACCATGATTACATATATTATGCAAAAACAAAGAAATAAATTTAAACTGGATAACATTTTAATACATATTCTGATTGCAATTATGTATATTGTGCCATAGAAAAATAGATGGATAGATTGAAAAAAAATTGATAGATGTGTATAATCATACAGAACTATAAATAAGAAAGAAAAATAAAACAAAAATATACAACAGCTATGTTTAAATGGTAAGATTAAGGGTGATTTTTTTCTATTTTTCAACATTTTCATTATGTTGAAATAATGTTATGCTAAAAATAGCTAAATATATAGCCATTTTTACAATTATTTATTGTTCTTCATTGGATTTTTTTTGAAGTTAATGATATTCAAATTAAGATTTTGATAAATAAATGGTCGCCATAGGCAAGTCTCCAGAATATTATTGAATGAATAATAAAATGAGATGTACAATTTTTTCATCATGAAATTTTTCAATATGGTAAGTATTAAAGTTTGAAAATAATTTTTCTTGTTGAATATAGAGTCTATCTTGAAGTTGATATGAAGTGTTTTTATAATGTAAAAGTACTACACCATTTATATTTGTGATTATTAAGATTGGTCAATGGAGGACACACAAAGTGAAATGGCTGAGTAATGAGTAAGACTTCAAAAGAAAGAAATATTAACTGAGGGCAAGGGGAAAAACATTTCATTTTAAATGAGGCTATATTCTGGAACAGTGATATGATAGAATGAGCAAACTTTTCCATTTGCCTAGGACTGACCAAATTAACACTGTTTTCAAGGGGTAATTATGAACAGTACCCCTATCCCTCTTAAAATCAAGTTTAAATGGTAAATTATATAGTGCCTTCACTATTCTGTTGAGAGAAGTGAAGATGGCTTATTTAGCTCACAAAATGCAGTTGGATTTCATCTGGGGAATGGAACAGAAAGTGATTTTGAAAGTAACTAAAAATTACAAAAATATTTACAAACTTGGTAGGATGCTGCCTATGTTCTTAGAGAGGTCTGCTTCAGATCCATGTCTTGTTTACCTGATTTTCTGCAACCTTCTATTTGGGGTTACATTTTGAGGACCCTGCGTTCTCAGCACTGAGCTCTCCGTCTGTCTTTGAAGTTGCTCTGTTTTGCTTTGATCTCGAAATCATTTTTCACAGTGTTTTGATGATTAGTAATGGTTAAAGTCACAAAGTCAGAACATGGCTCACTCATTCTCTCTTGTAGACTTAATGGCAACCTCAAAGCTAAAATCCCAAGTTCCTTTTTGATAATACTATACCTGAAGTAGTTTTTCAAACTCATTTTTCAACCTCCCTGAAAAATAAACACACGAACTTGTGAAAGAAATAAATAAATACCCACACATGACTTGGGAGTTTGTTTTTTTCTCCTTCATGTAAAACATATACTATTACAAAGCATGAGCAAATTCTGAGGGTGACCGTGTACTTTGGTTATGGTGATTTAAATACATCTAAAAACTAAACTCTATTTACTATGGTTCTAGTTGTTTGTTCTAAAGTCAGATTACCTATTAATATTAATTATAAACCGGGCTCGGTGGCTCAGCCTGTAATCTCGCGCTTTGGGAGGCTGAGGTGAGTGAATTGTCTGAGTCACAGGTTCGAGAACCACCTGGGCTACTTGGCGAGACCTCATCTCTACAATAAATCAAAAAAAAAAAAAAATCAGCCGGGCGTGGTAGCGCATGCCTGTAATTCCGGCTACTAGGAAGGCTGAGATGGAAGGATCGCCGGAGTCCAGCAGGTCGAGGCTGCGGTGGCCAGGAGCGGCCACTGCACTCCAGTCTGGGCAACAGAGTGAGACTCCAACTCAAAATATATATATATAATATATATATAATATACTTATATAATAAATCTCCAGAATGATTTGAAATAGCAGACTGGGCATTTGAATTTAGGATTCACAGATCCTACAAGATTCCTTTGGCTTACATCTCTTTCTATAGAAGTTTTCTAGATAGTCTAACAATTTAGTCCATTTCTTGTGCCCTGCTTTTTTTAGGACAATTTTAAGAGTTTTCCTACATAAAGATAATTGTACACCATCATCAAATCGAACATAAGTTCACATATAACTCGTGAAATTGTGCTATGATCTGAGAAACACATTAAATGGACACAGTCACTGCTCTGTTAGTATTTTTATTCCCTTGGGATGCCACTGTCTAGCAATGAGTGTGTACCAAGTGATGACATACCACTGAGGAGATGAGAATAAATTTAATCAAGCCATTTTGACTTAATTGTGCTTACTATGTTTCTGGAAATGTAAAAGACGTTTCCTTGACTTAGAGATGGTTTCAATAGCTGAATAGACAATGAAGACATTTGTGTGGGAGAGATGAAATTTGAAAGACAAGGCATACCTAGCACACGAAACAGCAGGTGTATAGATGAAACATCAAGTTAATAGCATACGAACTAGGGAAAATATGTAGAAGTTTGTGATACAGGGTATCTCTCAGTAAGCAATGCTGTTGTGACATTCAGTATAGCTCATGGTTTCCAAACAGAAATATGAGTAAAAGATAATGGGACAAAAGAACCACATTGGCGATCTGTGCCTACTCTGTTAAAGTTAATTATTTCCCTTGTGGCATTGATCTTGTCTTCTACCTTTTCTGGATTTTGTCTCTTTTATACTTCAGGGTCTCCCTGGTGTCTGGGTCTTTTTGTTCTTCTATAAACATTTTCTAGTTTATCCCATACTTCAAGCAAACAAACAAAAAAATGACAATCTTCCTTCAACCTGCATTCTACTTTTCCTTTCCTACCCCTTCAATTCTACAACTTTCTGTTGTCACTATTTACTGGTAGTCTATTCAAAACTTCCAGACTGGACCAAGCCCTATTTCTTTGTGTTATTTTATTTTACAAAAATATATGTAGCTACAACTAATTTCACATTATTAAGCATATGTTACAGGTCAGGTACATTTCCAACCACTTTATGGTTAACTTATTTGATTCTCATAACATATGAATATGTATGAATAAATATGTATGAATAAAGGTACAATTTATTCTCATTTTAAAGATGAGAAAAAAGAGGCAAGTTAAGTAAGTTGCCTAGTTAATACATTGCTGAAGGAGAATTCTAACCCTATCGCTCCAGCTCCACATTGCCAGCCCTTAGCAGTTTTGCTATGCTCAATTTCAGAGAGTTCTCTAACAAGTATCCTAGAAACTACCAGGCTGTCAGAATTGTGGAAGCAATGGTGGGAGCTCCATCCGCTGAGGTTAGATATTGGACAAATATTTTTTCCCATTCTGTGGGCTGTCTCCCTGTTCTTTTAATGGTTTCTTTTGATTTGCAGAAGATCGTCAGATTGATGAGGTACAACTTGTCTATCTTATTTCTATTGTATTGGCCTTTAGGGTTCTGAATAGGAATTGGTTGCCAGAAGACACTTCTAGAAAGCTGTTTTCATTTTCCAGTTATGAAATGCTAAGACTTAAGGCAAAGACTGCAATTTTAAAAGCATGAGTGCACACATAGATTGCTCTAGAAAAGAGCATGAACATCGTAGTCACAAATAGTGATAATTGATAGATTAACCAAAGAATAGGCAAGGACTGTATGTGTGAGAACTACTTCAAACCTACGTTATGATATAAATATTAAAAATAATAGATAAAAACTCCATAGGCAGTATACAGTTGGTCCTAATTTTCTTGTTGGTGCTTGATCTACCATTTGACAGTCGCGAGTTTCAGAAATAATTCAACTTTTACTAAAGCATTCTAAGTAAAGCAACACTCTGAGATTTTTTTATAGAATATGAATATTCCTCTTGATCTCTATATATGTGTGTGATAGTTGAATAAAGTAGTTGCCAGTCAAAAAAAAAAGAAAAAAAGTTCATATTATGGCCATTATACTAAACTATATTCCAGAACCATATAAACAATATATTGCTTTCATTTGTTTGTAGTGTAGCCATCTGATTTGGAAGGAAGAAAACAAAGACGAAAGAAAGGGAGAGAGCGGGGAAGGGAAAAAAGTGTAGAACATACATGAGAAACTCTCACCTTAAAAAACTTCTAAGGGGCTTTCTAAAATACTTTCTACAGATTTTAGGAAAGAGAAGAAATTAATTTCTTTGAGATTTTTCCAGAAAATATAAGGCAATAAATGTCACACAGACTGGCATCTCTAATGCTTCTGTCCAGTGAGGTAGAAACTAGTTTTCTGCTTGACTGCTCCGCCCAAGAGCAATGACTTTCAGCAAGAAAACAAAACAAACTGGGCCAAGAGGTGCATTAAGGAAAAGCTTAAAGATGTCTGATGAAACATTGATTGTCATTTTTACAATAGTAATTGGAGAATATTTTGTCTATATTACTAGACTTTGATAAATAACTTGCATGTTTACTATATTATTTTACTTTGTTTATTATCTTATTAATAGGGTTCTGTAATTTAGTGGCTCACTTTTTTTTTTTTTTTTTTTAACCACTAGGACCTTACAATTAGAGAAAAACTGCTTTCTTAAAATATGCCAAATACTTTCACAAATGGTCAGTTTTCTTTCATGGCAGTGGAGACTCAAGACTGTTTCTTGATAAAAGTGTCTATAATTTTTCCATAATTCAAAGCTATTCCCATAGGGATAATGATACTGCTTTTATACTTCTTTGATTCATAGAAACAGTTATTAAACTATCTCAGAGTACTCTAGTTGAAGAAATGTGATGGTTTTGTTTTACATATGCAAGACACTATGCCCTATTGCAATGCCTAAAGTATTTTAAGTGTTTTATCCATATCAAACGTATTTTTCATGAGTGGTATAATTCTGAACATCCTTTTTAACAGGCACTCCTCTGTTATCTTTTAGATTCCTTATGGGTCTTAAGGCAATAGAAATTCTTGAGCCTTTACACTAAACATTTTTGTTTTAGTTTAGGATTGGGAGGAGTGAAGGACAGAGGAATGGTAGTAAATAATGAGCCTATGTAAGTAAGACATTATTAATTATGTAGTGCATAGGATAGACTGCTATTTCTATACTCCACTGCTATTTTATCTCAAAATTGGAAACTGCTGCTATTGGGCTATAGGTAAGGAGCCCCTGAAGTTGTATTGATGTTTTCATTGACATTTCACATTGAAACTGCTTTTGGTCAATTTCAAAGCAGGAATGTGTAAAGGCATGTTTTCTAATGTCTAGCCTTATTCTGGCTTTATCATTCAGCTTTATCATCCTTCCCCATACTAACTTTACTTAAATTAAAGGAATATGCTGACCTATATTTATCTATTTTAAAGACCTCTCTTGTTTGAAAATTTTTTTAAAAATTACCCTACACATTTCAGTCCCCTTCTAATGTCTCTTATGCCTCTTGCCATAGCATTTTTCAGATGATCTTTATACCCTAAGAAGAATGAATGGCCAGGAGAAGAGCAGAAAAACCATAAAATCAAAGAGCAGTATGTAGTATAGATGAGTATTATTATTCTTATCAAGACTTTTTAAAAATGCTTATTCTCTTATTCAGAGTAAATGCAATTCCTGGATGAGAAAAGTTCAAATAGAATGGGACAAATGACCCAGAGAGCAATTTCTGTTCTGAAGTTTTATAAATCCCATTGCACAATTAAAGGAAGGAAATCATGTTGTATTCATCATTATACTCAGTATTTAGTACAGTGAACAGTATGTAGATGCCTCTTGTTCATTAAAAATGTTTCCAGCTATTTTTTTAGCTTTCCCTGATAGTTTTCGTTGTTTTTCTAATTCTTTTATTAAGTTACTTTTAAGATGGGATGCGGAGTTTCTTGATATTACAATTAAGCTTAGCTTTCCAACTGATATACCTTTGTGATTCTGGTATTTAATTTTTCAAGCTAAATAATTATTTTCCCTCCTTAAGGTTTTAATCTATTTTTAATTATATCATTGACTCTTCTTTTAAGCTTAGAGTAACAAGAAACTTCTAACAAAGAGCTAGTATTTACATAATTTTGCAGTCAAACTGGCATTTCCTTACACTCTAACTTTTCCATAGCTATTGCAGTTGTAGAAAAATTTTCAAGATTTGTATGGGATTAGACTAGAAAGGTTAACCTTCTTTAGTGAGTAAGCTTATTCTCATAATTGTAGGCATCTGTTTTTTTCCGTTCTCTAATAAAACTATATTATACAAAATCTTGTTGAATATCTTTTGACTATTAGTTTATGTTAACCTAATAGGTAATAATTTTTTCTGTGTAATAAGGGGATTAATTTTAGGGTCATGAAAAACTTACAACAAGGCAAAGAATTGGCTACATTCCTACTCTTATTAATTTTCTCAGATCATGCCGTAAACTAGAATGTTTCTTATTCTTTTACTCTTTTTCCCACTTATTTCTCTTTTCGAGGCATCGTGCAATTCCCAGTTACTCTAAGAAGTCTGCATTTTCCCATTTAGACTAAGGCGCTGTGATTTACAAATATTAGCATTCCCTTCATCTATAGATGTATTAAATAACAACAGATCAAGGGTCTCTAACTAAAGATATTCTCTAGTATATGAGTGACTTTCAACCAGGAAATATTTTGCCTCCCAGGAGATATTTGGCAATGCATGGTGACATTTTTTTATTCACATGGTATACTGATGGTATTTAGTGGATAGAGGTCAGAGGTGCAACTAAACATTCTACAGTGCACAGAACAGACCCACAAAACATAGAATCATCTGTCCAAAATGTCATTAGCGTAACGGTCAGAAACATTGATTACCTATATAGATTCTGGAACATGAATAGCCATTATGTAGATTCCCAATAAATTACATTACCATTTTCTATTCTTATGACCTAAACTATGTTGGTGACTGTCATGGAAGCTGCTAGATTATATCTACATGGACTGCCACATTATCATTGACGGAAATTAAATTGGACTGTCACAATTTTCTCTTTGACAAAGCCACACTGAGTGCGAACTAGCACACTGCATTGCAAGTCATTGCAAATAATTGCACATTTACAGTTTGATGGTTTGCCCTGGTATTTCACATGATATTAGAGCTAATTTGACTAGTATGTAATAACCAGTGTTGCTTTTTCCATTTGCAAAAGAAGAAAATGAATTAAGATTTTAATATAGATACAGTTTTTGAGGTTTTTTTCCTATACATTTTGTTTGCTCTTCCATTTGTCTTCTCCCTGTTTGCATAGGACATTCTCTAGATGTGTTTCCATCTCACAAATGCTAATGTATCACTAACCCCAAATAAAACCAGATTATCTTTGATATTTCTCTGATAATTTACATTTCATACTGTTACCTCCACTTAGAAAACTTTCTTCTGTTTCAATCCCCTCCATTCTTTAAGACCCAGGCTTCCTGTTATGTTTTAATCCATTCTTCCTTCTTATCTGGGTTCCAATACACTACTCTTCTAACTCACCTTGATGTTATAGGGATGGCCTTCTAAGAACTTATGTACCAAAATATCTTGTTATTGATAATTTTTGGTGGAATTGCACAGTTTGAAAAATAATCCATATCTCCATGATGTAAACATAATGTCTTCATACAAATCTTTCCTAAACTGAAAGAGGAATAAAACTGAAAGACTAAGATATTATCATGATGAACATCTTATTTCTGACAGCAGGCATGGATTGTATACTTATTAAATTAGAAATTCATTTCTATGTCACTCTAGCAGTACAGTGATTTAGAAGTATATCTTTGGTATTGACACTGAGAACTATTTAGCAAAAGACTGAGGTATTTTCTTTACACAATTTTCCAAAAATATCCCCTATTTATGAGTTCTTTGTGAGCAAGCTGTAGGTTTATTCCATCTCATGCCTCTTAGCTGTGTGCCTTTAGTATCTAGAACACTGCATTTTAGAATTATACTTAGAAACTATTTGAATAAATTAATAAATTAGATTTTATCTCATTTATTATATACAAACATTAGTGAATAAAATTGGTTTAACATTTATGACTTTAAACAATAGCCCCTGTGTATTTTTAGCTGGTTGAATTTTTTGAAAAAAATAGATATCCTTCTTTTCTCATCCTTAGGTTGAGTTTAGAGTATTTTAACAATGAGATAATGCATATATACACATATGTATATATATAGTACCTAGGATAGTATGTCCATATATCTTACCTATTATTATTTTTATTAATATTCCTGAAACCAGAACAAGCAAAAATTCATTTTCTGTGTCATCTACAGGTGATAGAAATTGCATTTTATAAGTTAACTTTCCTGAGGAAAATATTGTCTAAAATAACTTAGGCCCAGACACAGTGGCTCACACCTGTAATCACAGCATTTTGGGAGGTGGGATAGGAAGGTTGCTTGTGCCCAGGATTTCAAGACCAGCCAGGACAATATATGAAGACCTGGTCTCTACAAAAAAAATTTTAAATTTAGCAAGGTATAGTGGCATGTGCCTGTAGTCCCAGCTACTTTAGAAGCTGAAAGGGAAGGATTACCCTGGAGGTCAAGGCTGCAGTGAGCCATGATTATGAAACTGATACTAGCCTGGGCGAGAGAGTGAGACCCAAGTCAATTAATCAATAAATCAATAAAATAACATAATTTGGGCAGCAAACCTTATCCTGAAGTTTATTTGCTTGTTATCCTGTCTCCTTGGTATTGCAATCTATAATTAGCTATTTTTCTAGTCCCTTCTTAAACCTTCATTCTATTGTTAGAATTTTTTAATTCCTTTTTCTTTGTCTACTTGAAAGCCTATTTTAAAATATTTTATATTTATTTATTCAATATACGTAATACAATTTTTTTTCAGGTTAAGGGCATCAGATTTATCTGAAAACAACTTTTACGAAGCCAGTCAACAGGGAAAATCTTATTGAACACCAAATATTTTTCAGTCTGTTGTCACCTATAATTGTGACTCCCAGCTACATCACCTTTTAATTGTGTTGAACTTTTTTTATGCAACTCTTGATCTTTAAAATTGTATTGTTTTATTTTTATTCTTTGTTTTGGAGTACAGAACTCTGTTATTTTACATTATATTGATTTAATGGAATTAAATACCCAGTTAAGAAGTTTTTATAATATTCAAAGTCATTTTTTAATTGTAAGTTGGTAAGACTTCACTTCAAATTCTCTATTATATTTCCATCTGTCCTCTTAAGTGATACTACTAATCAGTTCTAAAACAAAGTACATCTCTCCTCACATAAGCACATTTCGATTTAAATCTGTGAATGTTTAGTGGTTCTACAGTTTGGGCTCCCTAAGTATAAATAAGTGTGCCTAGCAAATTGTTTTGAACAGAGGAGGCACTTAATATATATCGTCTAAGTGATTTGAATAGCTATGTATTTTAGGAAGAATAGAAAAGAAAATAGCATACTATGGGGAAAAATGTATGAATGATCATATTTCAGATTTAACTAAAGTTGATGATGGAAAATTCTAATAAAGGACAGAAGTTTATCTTTGGGCTCTTGGATTCTTCCCACATCTGCTTTATTGTCTAAAATGTAATGCTTTCTTGCTTTCTCTCAACTAGCCATTAACACTATGTTTGACCCTGTAATTGTTTCTCAGTGGGAATCCCCCACATCCTAGACAACTCTTCCTTAGGGCAGACTTCAAACTGTCAGGCAGCCCAAGGCTTTTGTATCCTTGAGCTCAATAATGTTTGAAGCCATTTAAAATATAAACCATAGCCAGGCTCAGTGGCTCAGCCTGTACTCCCGCGCTTTGGGAGGCTGAGGTGAGTGGATTGCCTGAGCTGGCGGGTTCGAGACCTGCCTGGGCAACTTGGCGAGACCTCATCTCAATAATCAAAAAATTAGCCGGGCATGGTAGCGTGCACCTGTAGTTCCAGCTACTTGGAAGGCTGAGGTAGAAGGATCGCCGGAGCCCAGCAAGTCGAGGCTGCGGTGGCCAGGAGCATGCCACTGCACTCTAGTCTGGGCAACAGAGTGAGACTCCAACTCAAAAAAATAAATAAATAAAATATAAACCATGATTTTAAAATCAGGATTTCCTACTTCTGTTGAACAAAACAGAAGACCTCATAATACTGGACCTCTGCTTCTCTTCATGGCAGCAATCTTCTGGAACCAACTTTTTGGATGGGATTTAAACTTTCCTCTCAGCTCAACATATCCACTTCCATTTTCTCTAATCTTATACTAAGCTGCTTCACCCATGTTACCTTCTGGCCCCTGTAACCCTTGGGTTTATGGCCTCTGCTGTAGTCAAGATAATTTTTCGTTTTCATGCCCAGTAGAACTTCCTAATGTGACCTATATTTTTTTCTAAAGTTTTATCAATACCATCAATTTAAATATAGCTTAAATTATGTTAAAGTTGACTTCTAACTTTTTATCAAAATAAGTTTCATTATTTCTCATAATGAACTTATATTTAAATTAACTTACATAATGAACTTAACATGGTCAAGTTCAAATAACTTAATAATGGTGGAAAATTCAAATCCCGAAGAAGCTCAGTTCAGAAGCTATATTTGAACTTAGAACTCAATTATTTTCAAGTTACACATAGCAGATTTTTTATATTGAACCTATGTGCAGGTAGGCTCTCACGTCTTGTGTTTAGATGATAAAAAAGTGAACAAATACTGAGCAATCACTATACTTGTTATATGCTCTTATGTATCACATCTAAAAGACCTTGCTATAAATTCTGGACCATGATCCAAAGCAAATCGATCATAGGAGAACATGTGATTCAAGCAAAACTTTCACTTGGTATTGGCTCTTTGTTGAACCTTTGTTAGGCTACATAGTCTTCAATGCTCACCCTCCCTAACCCAATACACAAAGAAGGAGACCCAATCCCTTTTCTTAAGCCAAGTCTCTGGATCTTTGAGCTGCTATGAGAATCCACCGGCTCTCAATTAGAATATGTTGCAAAGTGATTGTTAACTATATCGATGACAAATTTTACTCTCATATACCTGAAAGTGTTCATGCAACCTGACCAATCAGCACAGCTAGTGCTGACCAATCAGCTCACAGCTAGTGCTAGCCAATCACCTTGGTCTTAGGGCTATATAAACACCAGGTTTCAGCTCCAAATTGGCAACCACATCCCACTGTGAGAGGTTTTCTGTTCTATCAATAAATCTTACTTTCTCAACAACAACAACAACAACAACAAAAGATGCTCTTTACATGCATGTTGCCAGTAGAAAACAGCCTAGTAATACAATAATTATCATTATTTTTATGCCAGTATCCAGCACCCGGAAGCAAGCCATTTTTTTTTCCCCTGAAGAGATGAATGAATAAATTGATTTGATTGAAGGCTGTCTTGATTTGCCAAGTGGATAAAGCTTTCTAACTTTTACTTATGTGGAATTATGCTTACACGAAGTTTGATTACTTTGTTTTTCTTTTTATCAAAATAATTTTCATTATTTCTTATAGCCAATACACATTTGAAAATGTTGCTTATGTTGAAGTTAAGAATACTTTCATTATAGCAAGCTTCGAGCAACTACTAGGGGCCTCCTAATAGGATGTTGTATTGTAAAGAGGTTCTCTGTAAGAAAAAAGCTGCTGTCATTTGGGAGGGATTAGAATATCTTTTCACTTGACAATAGTACACTTTCAGAATATTTTGCTGGTAGTGCCAAGATATTCCTTTCTTAACCTGGGCTTGAGAAATTAGTTTTATTGGAAACTAAGCTTGAAAACTTAGACATACTTCTTTGTTTTTTTAAACAGAAGCTGGAAGTTGAAATTTTGGGAATTAAGTGAACTTTGTTGTGATAAAGAATTTTCCATCAGATAATTTTATTGAAAACAAATAATTTGTGCCTTGATTACTTTAGGCACAAGAACATTGACCAAATGTCAGAGTACATCACATTTAGGTACCTGTTCAGTAAACCCTGGAGGAAAGCTTATATATAATATGTATCTTTCTCAAGGCCAAGAACTTAGACTCTTGTATTTTTTCATTCACTCCTTAGACAAACCAATAATGTAAGAATAAATACTAACCTTTTACACATAAAATAACTGAGGCCAAGGGAGTTTAAGCAACTTGCTAAAGGTCTCATACCTCATAAAGGCCAAAGCTGGGATTGTAACCCTATAGAGTCTGGCCTGAGAGAGTGAGTTTCCAATCACCGTGTTACTCTACCTCTCATTTGTGAGGGATATGGCTGAGACCTTGGCAAATCTCCAGCTTTGTGACTGATTCTATAATCAGGTTAAAAACTATTACCAAGGAGAGAGCAGCAAAGCTATTTAGTTGTCAGCTAGGTTAATTCTGTCTCTTGGCTTCTATCAACCAACTCCACTCTTTGTTTTCCTTTACTCACATCCGTGGCTCCCAAAATATTAATAAACACAAATATTTAATGAATCATTAAATATTTGTAATCATGGAGGGTAATTACAAATACCCAATGCTTGGAATGCTACTTTAAACTAGGACTTTATTAAAAGAAAAAAAAAGTTGAGTTTGATAGGCTCATTATCTCAAATGAAAACTATAAACAGTTAAACATTAAGTTAAATTGGAAAAAAATGCACAGCTATGAACAATAGTAACAAGAACTTATATTAATTTCTGATTTATGTCACTAAGAATAATTCTTCCTGCAAAAAGTATTCTTTTTGTGGTTCCTTATAGTATATATTCCCATTTTACTCAGTGAATTCTGAAAAATCAATTTATTCAAGACCTTTTAAAATAGTCACAAGTTATTATTTTACCCTTCCATTTATTTGTTCTTTCATTTAATAAATATCTGCACCCATATTATTGGTGACTACAATATTTTTAAAAACTAAATTTCAAAACATTCTCTCTCTTTTTCCATTCCCTAGTATCATTTTCTGGTTTTTGTGCTTTCTTTCTGCCAGGTCAGCATTTAGTTTTGCATTAGTTAGTGGAATTTTTTTTTTTTTTTTTTTTTTTTTTTTGAGTTGGAGTCTCACTCTGTCGCCCAGACTGGAGTACAGTGACTCGCTCCCGGCCACCACAGCCTCGACCTGCTGTACTCTGGCGATCCTTCCGCCTCAGCCTTCCAAGTAGCTGGAACTACAGGCATGTGCTACCACGCCCATGTACAGACAAGGTCTTGCCAAGTTGCCCAGGTGGGTCTCCAACCCACGGGCTCAGGCAATTCACTTGCCTCAGCCTCCCAAAGTGCTGGGATTACAGGCTGAGCCACCAAGTCTGGCCAATTAGTGGATTTTTTAAACTCCTTTGGTAGAAGGAGAGTTCTTCGAAATGTCTCTGTATTATTCCATGCATACCACTTTTAGGGTAACAATAACATCCTCTAATCAAACCATTTCATAATTATAACCATATAGAAGAGGTAAACATTTTAAATTTTAAAATTGTTATACAGGCTGGGCACAGTGGCTTATGTCTGTAATCCCAGCACTTTGGGAAGCCAAGGTAGAAGGATTGCTCGAACCCAGGAGTTCAAGACTAGTCTATGCAACATAATGAGACCTCATCTCTATTAAAAAAAAAAATCAAAACATTAGCAGGGTGTGGTAATGCACACCTGTAGTCCTAGCTCCTCAGAAGGCTGAGGTGAAAGGACCACCTGAACCCAGGAGTTCAAAGCTTCTGTGAGCCATGATCATGCCACTCTATTCCAACCTGGGCAACAGAATGAGACCCCCCAACTCAAAATAATTAAATAAAAATAAAGTAAAATTATTATGCATATACCAAATCTATTGCAGACATACCTAGGAAAAATAAACAGTGTAATCTTCAGCCTTAAACACCATTATATTCAGAGGACCGAAAGGTTATGATGGAACAACTTTTTAAAAATATAAGGTCTATGTTAGTGTGTTGGAAAATTATTAGTTAAGAAAATTATTGTAAGACTTCAATTCTTATTTTATTGCTATATAATTATGATCAGTTGATATTCAAATTTATGGTGTGTACTTTTTCAGTAGTAGAAATTTACAAAAATTTAAAATGTGAGTTTATAAAATAATTTTCTTTAGAAATATAGAGACTTTTTAGGAATTTTTAATAGGTGTCTACAATATGTACCAAATACTTTACAAAGTTGTCTCACTTGATCTTTATAACAACTCTGTGACTTAATTGTGAGTAATATATTAAATGAAAATAATTGAGGGTAAGAATAAATAACACATCAAACAGCGGCCTTGGGGGCTCCAATACCCCATATTTCTTGAGATTTCTTAATGAAGAGAAACAAACTACAATATCAAAATCACTATTCCCTATTTCACAGACTTTTGGAATTTATTAATTTCCATACAAATATTTTAGCTTCAGAAATTCACATAAATCTTAATAAACCCTTAAAATTTCTTTCATATTATGATGTCTATTAAGAAGACAAGTAGTGAGGGTACTTGAAAAAGCAGAAAAGTGATAACCAAAAACATATAAAATCCACACATAAAATTAATTTGGAAATAATAAAAGATAATGAAAGCACAGGGATTTGGGAGAAATGTGATCTAAATAATAAGGCATAACTTTCAGTTCCAAAGTTTATAGATATATTTTTCTGCCCTGGATATTTAGTGACAGAGGAAAAAGTGGAGAATTAATGTCTTTGGATTATAAGAGATCGGGGAAAAAAGCATCTTGTAAAGAATAACAACTGGAAAGGCAGAAGACTTGAGATCTAATTGTAAATATGCCACTGAATACTTGAGTAACTTGAGCACATCCATTTATTTTAATATAAATTACTCAAAATGATCTCATGTCTTTTGATAGTCAATTTTTTAAGAGAAAAGTGTAAGATTCTGAAGACCTGTGGTACTTAAAAAACAAGTTTATGACGAATTACCAAATAAAATTGAAAATATCTGATAACTCACCAAATGTGTACTTTATCTGATTAAAACAAATGTTCCAATGGATTTTATTGCAGTCAGTTCTTTTTGCTTCATGTAGAAGTTGCTAAAGCATTGAGAAGATACTAAAATTACTAAAGAATAATAAAGTTGAAATAAAATGTGAGACCCAAATAGTCATGAAAATATTGAAAGATTAAATAGAAAATTATTCCATATTATCTCTTTTTGAGGAAAAAAAGACATTAGATAATTTGAGGATTTCATTTCAAAATGTTATATGACGAATTGGAATGCCAGCTACACTAAGGGCTAAAAGTAGGGATGAGAAGATAGGCATGATATCAAATTTAACCTGTTAAATGAACACCTTTAACAAATGTAATTTAAATATTAGAGAGTTAACACAAACCCTCAGGGAATAGATCCAGTAAATTACCATATTTATTTAATTTATATATATACTTAATTTATATACATATATTTAATTTAGATAGAAAATGAATTTTTAGAGTATTTCTAGGAATGTAACTAAAATATCAGCCTACATAAGCAATGAGCTTAGTGCTTAATTTCAAAACTTCTAATGTTACAGGAATTATAATAAATAACCAATTTACAAAGAAAGAAAAAATTTTTTTCAGTTAATTTCACTTTGACCAATTATTGAGATTATATATAAAATGTTTATTTTATTATGCAGTGATAACTAAAACATATTAAATCATTTTTATTAAATGTAAATTATGAATTTTTTTGGTCTTGTTTTCCTTGGTAATAAAGTACTATATTTTGTTTACTTGATTATAGACAAAAGGTTCTCAAACCATGACCACCTCTGGCACCCAGAAAAAAGTTAAGAGAACTCTGCCAAATCCACCTCCCGAGGAGACTTCCACAGGAACTCAGTCGACATACAGCACAATGGGCACAGTTTCCAGGAGAAGGATCTGTAGAACCAACACAATGGCACGAGCCAAGATTCTCCAGGACATAGATAGAGAGCTTGATCTTGTGGAAAGGGAATCTGCAAAGCTTAGAAAGAAACAAGCAGAGCTTGATGAAGAAGAAAAGGAGATTGATGCCAAGCTACGGTACCTGGAAATGGGAATTAACAGGAGGAAAGAGGCATTATTAAAGGAGAGAGAAAAGAGAGAAAGAGCCTACCTCCAGGGAGTAGCTGAGGATCGTGATTACATGTCTGATAGTGAAGTGAGCAGCAGCAGACCAACCCGAATAGAAAGTCAGCATGGCATTGAGCGACCAAGAACTGCTCCCCAGACTGAATTCAGCCAGTTTATACCACCACAAACCCAGACGGAATCTCAACTAGTTCCTCCAACAAGTCCCTACACACAATACCAATACTCCTCCCCTGCTCTTCCTACCCAAGCACCCACCCCATACACCCAACAATCCCATTTTCAGCAACAAACTTTGTACCATCAGCAAGTTTCCCCTTATCAAACCCAGCCAACATTCCAGGCTGTGGCAACAATGTCCTTCACGCCTCAAGCTCAACCTACACCCACCCCACAGCCTTCTTACCAGTTACCATCACAAATGATGGTGATACAACAGAAGCCACGGCAAACGACATTATATTTGGAGCCCAAGATAACTTCAAACTATGAAGTGATCCGCAACCAACCCCTGATGATAGCACCTGTTTCTACGGACAGTACATATGCTGTTTCCCATCTTGGTAGTAAGTACAATAGTTTAGACTTGAGAATAGGTTTGGAGGAAAGAAGTAGTATGGCAAGTAGTCCAATATCAAGCATATCTGCAGATTCTTTCTATGCAGATATTGACCATCATACTGCACGAAATTATGTCCTAATTGATGACATTGGAGAAATTACCAAAGGAACAGCAGCATTAAGCACTGCATTTAGTCTTCATGAAAAGGATCTGTCAAAAACAGACCGCCTCCTTCGAACCACTGAAACACGCAGATCTCAAGAAGTGACAGATTTTCTAGCACCTTTACAGGCTTCCTCCAGATTGCATAGTTATGTGAAAGCGGAAGAAGACCCAATGGAGGATCCCTATGAGTTAAAACTTCTGAAACATCAGATTAAACAAGAATTTCGTAGAGGGACAGAGAGCTTAGATCACCTTGCTGGTCTTTCACATTATTACCATGCCGATACCAGCTATAGACATTTTCCAAAATCGGAAAAGTATAGCATCAGTAGACTCACACTAGAAAAACAAGCAGCAAAACAATTACCTGCAGCTATACTTTATCAAAAACAGTCAAAGCATAAGAAATCACTAATTGACCCTAAAATTTCAAAGTTTTCACCAATTCAAGAAAGTAGAGACCTTGAACCTGATTATTCGAGCTATATGACTTCTAGCACTTCATCTATTGGTGGCATTTCTTCCAGAGCAAGACTTCTTCAAGATGATATCACCTTTGGCCTCAGAAAAAATATTACAGACCAGCAAAAATTTATGGGATCATCTCTTGGCACAGGACTAGGCACATTAGGAAATACCATCAGGTCAGCTCTGCAGGATGAGGCAGATAAGCCATACAGTAGTGGTAGCAGGTCCAGACCTTCCTCCAGACCCTCTTCTGTCTATGGGCTTGATTTATCAATTAAAAGGGATTCTTCTAGCTCTTCCCTAAGACTGAAAGCTCAAGAGGCCGAAGCTCTAGATGTTTCTTTTAGTCATGCATCGTCCTCTGCAAGAACTAAACCTACCAGTCTGCCAATTAGCCAAAGTAGAGGAAGAATACCAATTGTGGCCCAGAATTCTGAAGAAGAAAGCCCACTCAGTCCTGTTGGCCAGCCAATGGGAATGGCCAGGGCTGCAGCTGGACCCCTGCCACCAATATCGGCAGACACCAGGGATCAATTTGGATCAAGTCACTCATTGCCTGAAGTTCAGCAACACATGAGGGAAGAATCACGGACTCGCTATGACCGTGACATAGCATTCATCATGGATGACTTCCAACATGCTATGTCAGACAGTGAAGGTAAATTGGGCCTCAAACTACCCTGTTACTCTCAAAACTCAAACTCTTATTTTTCTGCATGTTTATTTTTACTTCTTCAAAGATGTATTCCACTTTTCTTGGTGTGTCTTTTGCATGTTTACTTCAATTTTATTTCTTGTAAGTGGAAATTTTATCTTGTGTATAGATTTTGTAGCATGCTTTTCTTTATTTAGTTTTAGTTTATTCTTTTATTGTTCTGTTTCTTGATTGTTTGCTTGATTTGTTCGGTGTCCGCTTTTCTAAAACCATGATCAAATAAGTCTATCAATAAAATATGGTCAGCCTGTAAATTCATAGTTGGAAAGTTATGGCATTGTATGTTTATTTCATTTTTTAAATGCACTTTAAAAGCCGTTGGACAGTTTTTTTCAGTTTGTGAAACTATTGAGGTTTAGAGCCATTAAGTATTATTCTGATAGACTTTGTAATAGAGAATTATTTATGGCATTTTTATGAGATTGGTTCAAAGTATGTTCTCTCTTTTGAGAACTTTTGGATAAGTCCTTGATGTTAGTTTAATGTAGAATTTTATAGTTCTCCTTAAATAAAATATTTTTGTTTTACCTCTCTTTCATTATGAATACTATTATTGACAAATTTGTGCATTTGTACTGTATGCTGGATAGCTTAGCACTAAATAATATGTTTAAAATAAATAAATCTATTAGTATGCAGTCTTTAGATTCAAAATTGAAAATTTGTGAGCTACTTTTGTGATTTTAGCTATTTTGAGTTTAAGCCCTCCTGATTTACCTATTTAGCAACTCTTGAATTTGCTTTTTGTATCATCTCATGTTTGTGCCCTAAATTATTTTGCTTGTTTTTTATACTGAACAAGTGTTTTAATACAAATATATATTTAACTAAAAACTGGTCTAAAGTAGAGTTTTTGCTTAATTATAAAAAACCATAAGGAGTTTTGAAAATTATCTTGTTTAAGTCTAATTTTCAAGATGGAGGAGAAATGCTATAGGGGTATGAAGAGCATTGACCATACCAAACAATTCGTGACTCTTGTTTCTTTTTATTTTTTTCCTTTTCTGTGGTTTATGTTTAAATGCAGGTATGGTTAGAGTTCTGGAAATAAAATATTTCTGACCAAATAATGCATTATTATTTCATTTCTTTGGAGACTCCAAAGAACTAAGCTAATATGAACATCTCCCCTTTCTAATCTAACATCTTTTTTTGAGGACTCACAGAAAAATAGATGTCTTCATGAAAAGCATTTTTTCTATGTCTTTATCTAGACATGAATATTATTTTAGAAATTCAAATCTAGATTTTTTTTTTCTAGAACTAAAGTAATCACTGGCTCTAAGGGAGGAGAAACTGCTTTTGTTTGTGCAACTCTAATACACTTTCTGATTTGCTTTCTTCTCTACAAACTATTGGATTGACCATTTTTATTGACAACTAGTTAATTAAATATACTACTCAATTTGTATATATTTTTTAATTTAGCCAATTGTTTGAATCTACATAGTTAAACAAGAATTGTTATGTGGAAACAATCTTTAATATTTTTCCTCAGTTATTTTTACAATCCACATTTTATATGTATAAAATGACTATTACAGAAGAGTAAGAAGTTTCTTCAATAGTCATATCTACAAAATAACAAAATAAAGCAAAAACTATAGAGAATATATGGCATAACTAAACACCTAAAGGCTGTGTGTACATGATGAGCATATATCTGGAGAGAATATGACAAATTCATCTATTCACCACAGATGTTTTGTCAACATGGTGCTAGATATATAGATGTTTCTAGATATCCCAATATATTGCCTTTATTTACATAAAATCATATTAAAATTACTGTATTTTTTCTCATATGTTTTGATGATGTATAAGCTATAACCATCAAAGACTGTATGAAAAGTATTGTTTTGATAAAGTAGATGATGAGACATCACGCAGCATAAAAATTATGAAGTATGTCAAGATGATACTAAAGAAGTAAACAATTAAAATTAAATTAGACTAAAATATTTTTAAGTGAAGTACACAAGAAAATTATTGCTAAAGATCATGTCGATATAGAACTAGATAAAGGACAACTATAACCAACTGAATTATATATGTAATAGTATGTGCATGAATTATAGTGATTACCTTTAAAAGATGTATGTAGTAAATTGTTATATATGTTCTTTGCTTTTGTATCACATAAACATGTTACTTTTCTGCTAGAATGGTCTACTTTTCTTTTGAAACCTTGAATTCCTTGGGTGTTTAAGGAAAAAGATAGAAACTATTTTTTCCAATCATGTTACTCCTGATATTGATGAACTTATATAATGTTAGGAATTTTTTTAAACAATATTTTAGCAAATATATACTATACATTTGAATGATGCTAACATAACTTTGAGCAGTATGACATAAAATGAACTATTTAGTATCTTGTGGACAAAACAAATGTAATTGTTTTTATATTATTTGTTACGTACTTTTTCCCAATTCAATTAATCTCTAGTTATAAACTATAAGGTAGTTTTTAGATGTATTCTCTAAGACTCTAGTTAATTTTGAGCTGTCTCACTTGAGGTCAAAATCTAAGTGGACATCATTTATGTTGCTTAATATTTATTAATATTTCCAGTTTGAAGTGATCTAGATGCAGTCAAGTTCTATTTATGTCTACTACCACAGATCTTTTGTTGAAAACATTTTTTAAAATGTATTTCATCCCGTGCTCCCCCCAAAAAGTATCAATATATAGTCTTTAAAAAATGTTAGCCCATATTTGATATTGAGAAGAATTAAAGTACTCTTGTAACTGTTGCCTGTGAACAATACTACATCCAAAAATAGACTATTTACATATTTCATATAGGAATCCAGGAAAATATTATCAGCTTTAAAATGGAGTTGCTAGTATCTACCAAATTATTTAAATTATCTCAGAAAATGTTAGTGTTGTTATAAAATTTAAATTTTTAAAGTAAGGTTCTACCATGGAAGATCAGACAATTGCAGTTATAAACAATTAACATTTATGTACAGTTGGCTCTAAATGATAAAGGCAGGATCCAATATAAAAGCAGATTCATTTAATCTGGTTTCTCTTGGTTGATTAGAAACAACTGTGCAAAAGTTGATAGACATCTAGCTACATATAGGGTTATCGCAAGAAATAACAGAAATTTAAAATATTTTCTCAGAAGTGTAAAAAAATTGACAAAATTTGGGTCAGGTTGAGCTTCTGCTCTATTTCTATACACAAACCAAATAAACTACACTTTTTTTTTGTCTTTGGAGTTTTTTTTGTTTTGTTCATTAAGACAGGATTTCACTCTGGCTAGAGTGCTGTGGTGTGTTTTTGGCTCACCATAGTCTCGATCTCTTAGGCTCAAGTGATCCTTCCACATCAGCCTCCCAAATAGCTGGACAGGTACACACTACCACACCCAGCTAATTTTTTGTAGAGACGAGGTCTCACTATGTTGCCCAGGCTAGTATTGAACTCTTGGGCTCAAGTGATTCTCCCACCTGGGCCTCCCAAAGTGCTAGGATTACAGATGTGATCCACCTCACTCAGCCTAAATCACACATTTTAAAGTATTGTATTTCAAGTGCAATTAAGAAAGTTATATATTCAAATGAAATTCTGTATATTTGGGAGATATTAATTTAGGAAAATCAGTGTAGATTATTGTTTTGTTTTCATGAGAAATATATAATAAAGTTTTATATGGAGTAAGACAAAAATAATGTTAGTGTGGTTGGGATAATCCTAAATTTTCAGAGACTGATAATAATGTGGATTTATTTGTACTTATTTATCCAACATCTATTACACTAATTTTTGTGGTAAATTTAGTCTCTTGGTTTCAAATTAAGGCTATGGAAAGCCATAATAATTATTGAGTAGATTATAAAAAAGGATTGTGTATCTATTAGTAAAGTTCAAGGAACAAATTAATATTTATTTTAAAATGTGTTTGTTATAATTAGTTGATGACTAAATATTTTTTTCTTAATTCATTCCACAAATATTTATTGAATACCAAATCATGTGCAGGGCATTGTTTTTAGTGTTGAGAGAGGGAATTTAAAAAAACAAAAACACAGAACAAAGAAGATACAATCCTTGCCTCCAAGCAGCTTAGAGTCTAGTAAGTGAGATCAGTCAAGTATATGCAACTACAAATCAGGTTGTACTTTTGCATTTTCTCAAATCCAAGACAGACTAAATCATGACACATCATCTGTCATTTCATGTTAACTGGGGGGAAATGTTCTGGTTAATTAGCAGTGTTGACCAATAACCCCGGAGTTGTAGAGGTGAGTGGTGGTGCATATGCTGCAGTTTTGCCAACCCTGCTAGCAAAGAAATAGTGACAGTGGCCTAGGAGAAAAGTCTTGGGAGGAAGTTTTGGAGAACATAGTCTGGGATGTACACAGAAAAAGAAAACTATAATGAGATAGAGAAAGAACTCAATAGTTTGACATTGTAGAAGATGGAGTTTCAAAATGCATAGGCTGACCTCATCAACAACTCTTTCAGGATGAGCACTTGAGAAAGGGTGCTCCATTTGCCATTTAGGAAACAACAATGTATTTCCAAAGACTATAAATTAGGGATGATTTTACAAAGAATTAAACAATTTATCATAAGTCAAATTATTTATATTAAGTAAAATAGGATTTTCAATAACTATATAATAGCCTTAAAAGACTTGAGAAGTACTCATGAGATTTTATTTAAAATATTGTATACCTTAAATATGTTTTCATCTTTTAAAAAGTATTTTATTATGTTGAGTTTTATCACAATGTAAGTATTAAAAAGCAGGCAATCCATTATTCAATCAAGTATCAATGCTTTCTTAAAATTAATTCTTTTACTTTTATTTTAAAATTATAATAGATATATTTTTAATATGGCCCATGTGTTTCTAGCAATAACACCTGGAATTCTCCTAAATGGTTTTTTATTTGTGAATGTCAGAGAAATTTCACATCATATTTTCAAAAATTAATGTTAAAACCAGCAACTACTTATTGACATTGAGTTGATATAATAGCAGGAAAGTGATAGAAATTTCATACTCAAGGAATACATTTTATTTTGATTTTTATTGACGGATTGTGGAGAAAGTGTGGGAGAGAATGTGCAGAGGTGGGAAATGGTGAACTGAGATTAAACAGAATGACTTTTTTGAGGAATGGTCACTTGTTCATTAATTTATTCCATCACTGTCTACATTTCTTCTTTTTCTTGTTAAATTTGGATTTTGTTCTGTTTTATTTTGCTCTGAGATTGTAACTATCTGTGTGCCTCCATTTTTTATAGGTTATTCTGTGGTACAAAATTTTTAACATGATTTTATTTTTAGCATAATAACAAAAATAATTTTTCTGGTCCCCTTGGGAGGTGTGTTTGAGATGCATGTGTGGTTAACAAGCCTTATGCATGTTGGTACTGAAGAACAACCTGCTGCCCTCGACCATCTGTATTAGTGGCAGTTGCAATGTATGATGTTTCCTTGGTCTCCAAAGCCTATCACCTGCGTCGAGAGGAAACAGATTGGTTTGATAAACCCAGGGAGTCTCGTTTGGAGAATGGACATGGTCTGGACCGAAAACTACCAGAGAGATTGGTTCACTCTAGACCACTCAGTCAACATCAAGAGCAAGTAAGTGCCATATTTAGCAATCTCTTTTACATTAAAAAAAATTCAACTGTACCCTAGAATGGTCTTAATTGTCCTAAAATAAATAGAATATTTGTCAATCAAGTTTACAAATGATTTTGTAAGCAACTTAAGGAAGCAAGTATCCCACTTCATCAGCTATGACTGATTGACATTGAGCATAGCTGCGATGTTTCTGCCAGGCAATTTAAGTGATTCATTTCTCCAACAGATCATTATAAGGTTGTATAACATATCCAGCTTGCTATCCAAGAAATATATGGAGCTCCTGAGAGCTTGCAGAATATTTGGTGAAATCAGTTTGGTAATTTTCAATTCTTTCCAATAATAAATATTCAGATGCTAAGAAATAGTAAATAAGAGAGCTAAACCAAGTCAGCAGGAATAGAAAGAGGGCTTTATTTGGAAGCAAAAAGGTAACTGATACTTTAGGGGGTGTACTATATGAAAATGTTAGAATTTTACCTGCAGAATAACTCACATAAAGTAGATATTAATGAGCCATATATTTTATAGGTTAAAAAACTGAATCTTAAAGGCAAATTTCACAATTATATACATATAACACCCAAGTTTATAATCTTACTCACATTAGAGCAAATGAGGTGACACTTGCTTTGAATTTTGGAATATATCTAGAAGCTTAACAGTTGGATAAATTGAAGGAGATTCCTCTACTAAGCCAAGTGGCCTTAAATCAACTGCATTAGCAGATCAGATATTTGCAGGCTATGTACTGATTTTCATCATTAAATTACTTGGAAAAGAGTTACTTGATTTATTTCACTTAACTAAATCATTCTGTCTGTTTAGTGATTCATTGATATAGAAAACAACCATATTATTTTCATATGTCTAAGAAGACCCAAATAAGCTTACTATAATTTAACTCAGTGTTTGTCATGTTGAAGTATAAAAGAAAACAAGGTTTTTGCATGTATAAGTACTGTCTAAAATGTATTATCTATACTTTTGATTTGATTTCTTCCTAAGCAATTTCAATTTTCATGAACAAATTTCTAGCTATTAAACAGAATTTCCTTTTCTCTGAATTTTATTCTGATTTGTTTTTCTGTATGCTGTCTTATTTTCTAGAAATCTTGGAATACTTCTCCTGATATTATAAATACTCCCTTTTTAATTTTTAATATCTTTAATTTGGTTTTGGTTTCAAGTTTTGTTTATCTTCATAAACATGTCAATATACTTGAAATTCTTTGTACTTAATTTTAATGTATCATACTGTATTGAATTATACTTTTCTTAGCTTATCTTGTTATTCTCAAAATTGTGTTTAGGGCTGTGTTTCAACTCTAATTGAAAGATCTGGCTAAGAAGTAAGAAAATTAATAAAATCATTCTAAACATGTTTAAAAATCTTAAATTTATGTCCTTTCATCTACAATTATTAAAATAATAGATTAACATCAGTTAAAAATAACTTTCTTAAATGTATTTTATTATAAGACTCTGTAGTGACATACTTGTTATAGCTTACCATCTTATTTATTTATTTGAAGTTTAATATTTTTTAGAAACCTTAATCAAGTCAAAGAAAACACAAATAGTCTAACAAAATCATAGTAAGATGAACTATATAAACTGGAGAACTAAAGAATAACAACTCTCATACATTTGTTACCCAACATTATTGTTTCCATGAGTATTCAAATAGTCTTCTAAGCAATTTATCTCCAACTAATATTCTTTAAAGATACATTTAAAATAATCTGTGTTCATCCAAAATTAATTTTTAAAATTTATTTTATAGTATGTAAAAAATGGATATTCTTTTTTAAAAAAATTTATTATAAAGATGTGGGGTACAATTCAGGGTTAGGTATATAAACATTGATCACACAGGTACCCTTGTTGATGAGGTATGCCTCTCCCTCCCCTAGCAGTTTCGCTCAACTGCCAATCAGACCCCCCCACCCCCGACAGTTTCCCACCACTGACAATCCATTTCTTATAGCATTATACTTGTTCGAGATCAGCTTATGAGTGAGAACATATGGAACTCTGTTCTTTGTTATGTGATAAATCACTGAGTATGATCGACTCCAAATCCATCCAAGTTGCTGCAAAGTCCATATATTTGTCCTTCTTTATGGCTGCATAATATTCCATTGTATATATGTACCACATTTTGGAAAATGGATATTCTTAGTGATTTTTTTGTTTCTAATTTTCTGTTACTAATATATACAAATCTATGGTTTTGATCTGTTGAGTATATATAATACATAACAGTTTAATGTAACTGTAGGCAATGTATGGTCAATAACCAAACAACATGGATCCAGTGAACTGGATGGTGAACTGAACACCTTTTGAACTAAACATCACTGTGATTGATTCATGTAGCAGATGTGACTTCCAAAGACAGAAAGTAGATTCAGGCCTTAAAAAATTAATTTAAAATCCTTACCATTGACTTTTTTTAAAAAGGGGAGATTCAAGATGGCCACTGTGGAGCAGCACAGAGGTACCACCAGTGTCTTTCTTGGCTAGCAAGATGAAGAGTAGTGACCCAATCACCAATTGATGGAGCTGCTCTGAACACTTTTGGATAGGTGATACACTTAGCGCCCAGCAGAAGTTTCTTTGAATGCATGGAGACTAGAAAACAAGGGCAGATGCAGGGACTATGGGCGACCCACCCCCTGCCCTGTTTCAACCTTGGACAAAGTTGGAAGCTCTGCTCAGTGAAGGAGAAGGGTGAATCATTCTAAGACATTTTGAGTCAGTTCACTCCCTCCCAGCTGGGCTTGATCTGTGGGTCACACATGGGAGCCGCTTTGAACAGGACACAGCAGAGGGCAACTGGAGCCCAAGTGAACATGGAACAGAACCTACCCACAGGCCACTGCTGTGACAGCCTGTTTCCAGGCAGAAAGATAACTGCCTACAGAGTGAATCTGGCTGGCACACTTAGCACGAGCAGCTAAGGGAGAAGCAGACTAGTGCCTCTCTTGCCAAGCAGGACAGAGTAGGGATCCATTCACTAGATACACCCTGCACTCAGGAAGGATCCCTTTGTACACACAAAGACCAGAAAGCAGGTGAGGGATTCTGGGTGTGCCACTGCCTGCCCTGTTTCAGGCTGGTACAGAGTTGGTGGCTCTGCTCTGTGAAGGAGAGGAGTGAGCAATTCTCCTAAGAGGAGCCAGTTCACCCCCTCCCAGCACTGCAGGGGCTGAAAGCTGGATCAACTTGTTTAGCAGGAGCGTGAACCTGTAATTATGGTATCCTGGCACAGGATGGAGCAAACAGCAGAAGTGAATGCTTCTTCCTCTTTCACTGAGTGACAGAATTATAGAGAAGGAAAAGAGACCTGTCACAAATGAGGACAAATCAATGAAAAAACACAGGCAGCCCCAGAGTTCTAGAGAGATAGCACCCCAAAAAATCCACTGGAGTACAAACAATGGAAGCCTCCCAGAACAATCTTCCCCAGATGACAGCCACAGAAATCAGAGATTGCATGGCAAAATTGAACAGGAACCAAGAGAAACAAGAAGCAAAACTCAATGAAATTGTAGCAGAGTGGACCAATTTCAAAAAAGCCTATTCTCAAAAATGGAAGGAGAGAGCTCCATCCTCAAAAAATTAAAAAAGCATAGGGAACTGGATCAACCAAACAGAGGAAAGAATCTCAGAGCTTGAAGAACAAATAGGGAATTAACCCAATCTGTTAAAAACAAAGACAAAAAAAAAAAAACCCTCACAAAGGAGCAAAGCCTCCAAGAGTTGTGCAGCTATGTCAAGAAGCCAAATGTATGCCTGACTTGTATTCCTGAAGCAGAAAAGGAAAATGGGGAATACCTTAGAACAAACATTTCATGAGGTCATCCAAGAAAACTTTCCTCATCTCACCAGAAACACAACCATTCAAGCATAAGAGATTCAGAGAACCCCCACAAGGCATCACATGAGAAAACCAAAGCCTAGACACATAATAATCCACTTCTACAAAGTAAGCATTAAAGAAAAAATCCTAAAAGAAGCAAGAGAGAAAGGTCAGACTACCTACTGGGCAAGACCCATCACAACCACTACAGACTTATCTACAGAACCACTATAAACCAGAAGAGACTGTAGTCCAGTTTGTTTGTTTTTTAAATATTGGAAGATATAGTTAATTTAGAAAATAGAGAGGGAGGAGAGTTACCTCCCCAAGGTAGGGGAGGGGGCCAAAGCTAAGAAAACATGGTGACCATAACTTGAAGAGCACATAGCCTGTCTAGTGCTTAACAAAACAATGACCTTGATTCCAATTTTTAAATGTATTAAAGATAAGCAGTTCCAAACAAGAATTTTCTACTCCATCAAGTTAAGTTTTGTCACTGACAGGGAATTAAAAACCTTCACAGACATCCAATCCCTAAGAGAATATGCTATCTCCAGACCAGCCCTTCCAGAGATGCTTAAGAAGATCTTGAACACAGAAAAAAAAAAAAAGTCATGCCAATTACAAAAGTACAGGAAAACACAGAGTTAACAGAGCATACAGAGCACCCCCCAAAAATGAAAATACACACATATATAAATACAAATGTTAAAAAGAAATCCCCTAATGTTAAAATAATTCCCCAAGAGTTCCATGGCAGGGATAAATTCAATAATCAACTTGAAAGTGAATAGACTAAAGGCACCGCTGAAAAGACATAGAGTGGAAAACTGGATAAAAAAGTATGATCCAACAATCTGCTGCCTCCAGAAAAGTCATATCATTGCAAAAACACTCACAGATTCAAAGTTGGAGACTGGAAAGTGAACTTTCTGGCAAGCGGGAAACAGAAGAAGGAATGAGTAGCTATTCTATCAGACAAAGCAGCCTTCAAGCCATCAAAAGTTAAAAAGGAAACAGAAGGGCACTTCATAATGATAAAAGGCTCAATCCACCATCAAGAAATATCCATCATAAACATATATGCACCTAACACAGCAGCACCAGGTTTTATAAATCAACTACTAAGTAAACTAAGAAAGGACATTGACTCTTACTTACACTGTCATAGCTGGAGACCTCAATTTACCACTAATAGCTCTAGGCACATCATCAAGGCAAAAACTAAATAAATAAAGGGATCCAGAACCTCAACTCAACACTCAACTGAATGGACTTGATAGACATCTACACAACACTTCACATTCTACTATTAGTATACATTCTACTCATCAGCACATGGAACATACTCTAAGATCAATCACATTCTCAGACATAAATCAAGTGCAAACAAATTTCAAAAGATTGAATAGTACCATTCATCTTCTCAGATCATAGTAGAATAAAAATAAGTATCACCACCAACAAAGTCCCCCCAAAACATATAAAGACATGGACACTAAACAACATGCTGCTGAATGACTTCTGGATCAACACAAAAATCAGGACAGAAAAAAAAGATTCCTGGAAACAAATGAAAACAAAGACACACCCTATCAGCATCTCTGGGATGCTAGGAAGACAGTGATAAGAGGAAAATTCATAGCATTGCACACACACATCCAGAAAACAGAAAATTCACAAGTAAATAGCTTACTATCTCACCAAAGGGAGCTGGAAAGGCAAGACCACCAATATCCTAACTTCGGCAGAAGAATCCAGATCATCAAGTCACAACTGCAAGGCAAAGAAGACAAAAAAAGGAAAAATCAACAAGACAAAATTATGGCTCTTTGAAAGAACAAATAAGATTAACAGACCTCTGACCAGATTAACTATAAAAAAGAGAGAGAAAGTCCAAATAAACATAATTAGAAACACAAAAGGTGAAGTCACAACTGGCCCTGAAGAAATTAGAAATATTACCAAAGATTATTATGCACATCTGTATGCAAATAAAACCTAAAGGAAATGGAGGACTTTTCTGACATCATACAACATCCCAAGGTTCAAACAAGAAGAAATTGAAACTCAGATCAATAATAATCCAGGAAATCGACTCCAACATTAAAAACAAAACAAAACAAAACACCCATCAAGAAAAGCTCTAGACCAGATGACTTTCCTACTGAATTCTATAAGACATACAAGGAGGAACCGATACCAATTTTATCAATTGAGAAAAATGGAATTCTCCTCACAAATGATAAACGACTTTGGTAAAGTTTCAGGCTACAAAATGAATGTGTAAAAAACAGTTATATTTCTATACACCAGCAACATGCAGTCAGCAACCAAGTAAAAAGCACAATCCCATTTACAATAGCCCCACACACAAAAAGTGAAATCCTTGGCATCTACCTAACCAGAGAAGTCAAAGACCTTTACAATGAGAATTAGGAAATACTGCTCAAAGAAACAGAAGATGACATAAACAAACAGAAGAACATTCCTTGTTCGTAGATTTGAAGAATTGACATTTTTAAGATGTCCATCCTATCCAAGGCAATCTACAGATTCAATGCAATACCCATCAAATTACTAATGTCATTGTTCTCAGACCTGAAAATGACAATACAGAAATTCATATGAAAGCAGAAAAAAGCACAAATAGCCAAATCAATCCTCAGCAAAAGAAACAAAGTGAGAGGTATCACACTTCCAGTCTTGAAACTTTATTATAAGGCTACAGTAATTAAAACAGTCTAGTAGTGGAGCAAGAATAGAGACATAGACCAATAGAACAAGGCATAGATTCCAGAAGCAGAAACACGGCCTCTCAACCAACTAATCTTTGACAAAGTCACCAATAGCAATCACTGGGGAAAGGAGACCATATTTAGAAAATGGTGTTGGGAAAACTGGCTAACCATATGCTGAAGAATGAACTGGACCTCTACCTAACACCATATGCAAAAATCAACCCAAAATGAATTAAAGATCTAAACGTAAAACCTCAAGCTATGAGAATCTTAGAAGAAAACAGGAAACACCCTCATACACATCCGATTAGGCAACAATTTCTTGACCAAGTTCCCAAAAGCAAATGTCATAAAAGCTGAGATATACCTCATCAAACTGAGAAGCTTTTGAGCAGCAAAAGAAACATTAGGATAGTAAAGAGATAACTCACAGAATGGTAGAAAATACTCGTAAATTATGCATCTGACAAAGGCCATGCAAATAACTCAAATGAAGTGAAAGGAATTAAAAAAAAAACCATTAAAAAGTGGGCAAAGAACATGAGCAGACACTTCTCAATAGATGACATACAAGTAGCTAACAGACAACTGAAAAAAGCCTCAGCCTCATCAGAGAAATGGAACTCAAAACTACCATGAGATACCACCTACCTCCGGTAAGGATGTCTATAATTAATAAGTCAAAAACAACAGATGCTGGTGTGGGGGCTGTGAAAGGGAACACTTGTACACTGTAAGTAGGAGTGCAAAATAATTCAACCTCTATGGAAAGCAGTGTGGCAGTTCCTAAATGAACTAAAAATTGACCTTCCATATAATCCAGTAATCTCTTTCCTGGAAATATACCTGGACGAACGTAAATCATTCTACAAAAAAGACACCTGCACACACATGTTTATTGCCACATTATTCACGATATCAAAAACATGGAACCAACTCTACTGCCCATTGAAATTGGACTGGATAAAGAACATGTGGTACATATACACGATAGAGTATTACACAGCCATAAAGAAAAACAAAATCATGGACTTTGCAGCAAATTGGATGGGGATAGAGAACATCATACTTTGTGATTTATCACAGAAACCAAGAAATGAATACCATATGTTCTCGCTCATAAGTGGGACCTGATCATTACTCACATTAGCACAAGGGAGGGTTCAGCAATTGCTGGGCACTGCCAGGGATGGGGAATGGCATGTAACAACACAAAGGATACCTGGTACTATACCAGGGGGAGTGAGGGCCAGCTGGAGGCCCAAACTTCACCTGTATGCATCCTACTTGCGTGGTTAAATTACTTGTACCCCACATCTCTAATACAAAATAAAATTTATAAAAATTTGTACATATAATTGTAGGCCAATATGATGCTAAAATTAAGCAGAGAGTATATGTTTAAGAATCATTTAATAAATTTCCTGTTACGTCTGATTAAATACAAAACATAAGGCTTCTTGTTAGGTGAATATAATAAAGTATATTTTCTTGTTAAAAGTTTTTTTGCATTTTTATTTTGATATCTAACATACAAACAAAAAACTAAATATGCAATTATCAAAACTGCAAATATGTAAAGTTATAAACTAGCTATAAAGTGGCCAGCCATACGATCACTGTACAAGCCAAGGAAAGGAACATTACCTGTCCCCAGAAACCCCTGAAGGTCTCCTCCAGATCATAACCTCTTTCTAACTCAAATAAGTAACAAATATGTCAACTTTCATAACAATAATTTTAAAATATTTTTCTAAATAGCCTCTACATAGAAGATAACATACATTTTAATTATAAAAAGTTCAAAAGTATTATTATAAAAAGTTCAAAATTTATGCTTTTTGCGTTAATATTTATCTTCAAATACTGTCTTTCTTTCTTACTCATCATAGCTATATTTTGTCTTGGAGAATAGCAAAATGGCATTCCCAAGGAAGTTTTATTAACTTCTTTGCATCTGTAATAAAAAGGTAATATTGAGCTCTTGGTACCAATAAACTCAAGTATTTTTATTTGAAAACATATTCATAACAGGAATTCAGACTTATGAAATGCTCTGGAGGCAAAAGTAATAAAACCAAATTGACTAATGCAAACACTAATTTATCTGCTTTTAAAAATAGTTTGCATAAAACATACATTAGAAGGATAGAAGAATATTTCTGAGGAATTATAAGACACAATTATATTAAATCTGCAAATCCATATTTTTCCTTTCAAATGTGTTTATATATATATTTGCACTATTCAGTAAAAATTCAGCTATGCTTTGTGAAATAACCTCTTTATTGTTTAAATTTTTCTTTAGTCACTTAATTTATGAATAAGACTAATACCACTCACAGGTAGTTGTAAAGGTCAACAGTTCTCAACTCTTATAAAATCCCTCCACTCTGCCTTTGTGCCCACTTCCTCTGCAATTCACATAGAATTGCCACATAGAGGTACATTAAGCCCCTCTGGAAGATCTACTCTTTCTCTTTATTCTGAGCATTGGAATGTTCTGTTTTCTCTTTCTGGACACTTTTCCTTCCCCCTTCTCTTGGCTAACCCTACTCATCACTTGGGTATCCGTGTACATGCTCCATTTTGCAAATAGACTTCCCTGACACTACCACCATCTCCCTGTAAATCTGGAGTGAGTGTTCTTTCTTTGTGCTCCAGTATACCTGATGCATGATGTCTTAGACTATGAGTTCCTTGAGAGCATCAGCTGTCTATTCCATTCCCCCATGGATCATATGTGTACAGCACCTAGCACAATACTGGGACCCCAAGAGGGCATTCTCCCCTTCATCTAGTTTGTGTGAAATTTAAGTGAGGGAATGGATGAATGTAGAAATAAGAGCTATATTAACAAAAAGGTTATGAAGTTTCAATTCATGAAAATAATTTCTTTTGAAATATTTATAGGTAGGAAAGAAGAACTATCCTTTTTCTAGGAGGCATGTAGATGTATAGTTCTGTCAATGCAGAATCACCGAAAGACAATGATAACAGAGACCAGCCCCTTGGGGAGAGGTAGGGAGCTCCACTTGATAGCATTCTGCCCCATGTTGCTCCTGCTCTTATTTGGCAAAAGCAACACCTACTGTAGCCCCATCTGCTACAGGACTTTCCCAACAATCACCTGCAATGGCTAGAAAAAAGTTGAGATTCATATTCGTACATGGTAGACAGAGACTTCTACTTTCTGTAGACCTTTGGCCATACTGATCGTAATTATGGCAGTGTAATGATTTTGTTTATTAAATGGACTCATAGGCTGCTTATAGATAGTTTCTGAAGTGCCAGGAGATTTGTGAGATGCTCTGAAAGCAATATTCAGGAAAATGAAAATGTTCAACATCCCTTCCACTAACTTCATCATTGATATAAATTAAAAGGCTATGCTGGCCAGGCCCGGTGGCTCACGTCTTAAGACCAGCACATTGGGAGGCCAAGGAAGGAGGATTGCTGGAGCCCAGGAGTTCAAGACCAGCCTGGCAAAAGAGTAAACCTTGCCTCTACAAAAAAATCAGAAAATTAGCCAGGCATGCTGGTTTGTGTCTGTAGTCCCAGCTACTTGGGGAAGACAACAGAGTAGAACCCTGATTTAAAAAAAAAAAAAAAAGAATGTATCATGAACAAAGGATTATAAGTAACCCAATCCTGTGTACTTGAGGTCTAATGATGTAGGAAAGGGGGCCATCTCAGTTTTCAGTTGGTTTTGACATGGGGTCAGGAGCCAGATTTCCCCCTGACAGCCCCTTCCTGGAGCTCATTGCTTCTTGTGATCCCCTCATTCGTCATTACTTTTCTCTTAGTTACAAATGCTCCTCACTGACAGTGGAGTTACATCCCAATGAACCCATCATAAACTGAACATATCATAAATTGAAAATGCACTTAATCTACCTAACCTACCAAACATCAGAAATTAACCTAACCTACCTTAAACATGCTCACAACACTTACATTAGCCTAGAGTTGGGTAAAATCTAACGCAAAGCCTATTATATAAGAAAATGTTGAACATCTCATGTAATTGATTGACTGCTGTACTAAAAGTAAAAAACAGAATGGTCGTGTGGGTGCTTGATGTATGGTTTATACTGAACACCTATTGCTTTCATGCCATCATAAAGTCAAAAAAACTTAAGTTCAATCATCATAAGTTGAGGATCATCTGTACCTGAAGCCATGACTGTGACCATCAAAACCTTCCCATCTTGATTTCTCCAAGAGATTCTATGGCCCTGACTTCGCTGGGTGACCATGACCCACTGGGTAGATGGATTTTATTGTTTTCATTCCCCCTTCATTGATGAGGAGCCTGAGCCCAGAGAAAGGGAGTGGCCTGTTGAGGGTCACCCAGCACATCTGTGTGTGGGCCTGGCTTCAAAATCCTAGAATACGGTTTCTCTCTCCACCCTGGTGCCCAGTGTTCCCAGCCCCTCCCAGGTGATTCTTCTCAGCCGCTAAAAACTTCCAGATCCTCTCTGTTCATGGAAGATAACTGTTTCTTCCTGGATCTAAGGGGTTTGGGGGTGGAAGGAGTCATGAAACACAGCAAGCAATCAAGCCACTCTCTGATTGAATGAGCTTCCCTTTGGGCAGAGACCCAGTCTAGATCCTTAAACATCCTTCCTCCCCACCAAGGGGATTCTTGAGCCAAAGGCCCCCGCCATTTACCTCAAGACCAAGCCACAGCACCCTGGGAGCCTGTGAGCTGAGTCTCCACTCCATCCATTTGCCCATCTGTGATATGGGAGAAGGATGTTTGTGCCAGAAGTGACAGGGAGGCAGAATATGACAGGATTTGAAGGAGTTTGAAAAAGTACAAATTTCAGATGGTAGGAATCACTATTATGAGGGTCCCTCCTGCCTCTACCAACATGTGCCCCAAAATAGCAGGAAGAAAAGACTAAGGAGGTAAGAGCCTGGCTTCAAATGCCAGCATCAGAGAGGGCACCCTTGGGGAAACCTGACCTACTCCTTACTTTTCAGACAAGGCACCTGAGGCCCAGGGAAGCATGGGAATTCACCCAATGCACAGAGCAAGGCAGGGCAGAGAGGCTTTTCTTACTTGCTCACCAATGATCAATTTCCTAGTGAGGAGGGAGAGATTTACTCCCTGGCCCCCCGAGGCAGAGCTGTGACAAAGTTGAGGTGAAGGACTCACTGGAAGCTGGTCTCAACACAAAGAGGAAGAGCTTTCTCCCTAGAGATATCCCATAATCCAAGAGATTGCCCGGAGGGTAGAGAATGACCTTCCCATCCTGGGGGTAAGAGAGTAGCAAGGAAGGTCTGGGTCCTGGCTGAGTCCTCCCTCTTTCATTTGGTGGTCAGGCAATCCCTGAATGTCCACCATCCTTTTCTCCCTGGGCCTCTCAGCCTAGTCTGGTCCAGTTAGTCTCCTTGGCTGGGACTAGGATGGCAGTGAGGTTGGCTGGGTAAAGCACAGACTGCTGACCTAACCATGCCTGTCCCTGAAGCCATGTTACTGGGGGTTGGAGGGGCCAGGGCAGTTTGACCAGGTCTGAAGGAGGCTGGGGCAGAGCTGAGAGAAGCATGGGTCATACCAGGTTATCCTTTGTTCCCAGGGAAGGTGGGCTCAGACCCAAAAAGGAGGGGGAGATTACTGGGCACTCAAAGGAGGGAACTCTGGGACCAGGGAAGGCTGTATGGAGAAGCATGGTGTTTGAAATACCTGAAATCTGAACTTGAGTAGTAGCAGGAGCTGCCATCTCCTGACTTTGACATTGGTCAAAGTTACTTCATAGCCCACAGGGAAGGGGTAATAATATCTATCTCATAGGTTAAATGAAATAATAATGCCCATACATCATAAGCATTCCATAAGTTTTCATTCATTCGTTCAAATGTAGAGTCCTGCATTTAAGCTGGGTCTGGGAGGATGAACAGGATCTGGCAGAGGCAGGCGAGTCTGGGGAAGGGGATGACGCCCCAATACCAAGAATGGTGTGAGAGTGTGAGACTTTTCAGATGGAGGCAGAGGCGAGAGAGAAGCTCAAGGGTTGGATTGACATGAAGCAGGAGAAACGACCTACACCTTCCCTATCAGGAGGGTGGAGCAGCCACAGGTGGGAGTGTCAGTTTGGCAGTGGGAAGCCGAGGGCGTTCCCGTCGAAGCTCCTTTTGTGTGTGAGGCCGCAGGAGAGGACGTTTAACGAAGGTTTGAAAAAGATTATGGGGACTAGGAAACGACTGAAAGGAAGTGAAGTCCTCCTAACTCTCGGGTTTGGGAAGTCCTACTTTATCTAAAAATCAGGCCAGGAGAGGGCGCAAGAGCCGCGTACCCCAGAGCGCCGAGGAAAAGGGGTCGCGGCTCAGGGCGGAGCATTCAGGATCAAAGCCGCCCAGATTGCAGGGGCAGGTGGGGGGCGTGTCAGCTGGAAAAGTAGGGGTGGGGGCGTGGCCATGAAAGATGGGGCTTCTGGAGCCGCGCTGGGCGAGCTGGGGGACGGCCGGAGCCGGACAGGCTGCAGGGAGGTGGAACGGGAGGGGCGTCCGGCAGCAGGAGGGGATGGGCATGGTCATAGCAGAATTCGCCGCAGAGGGTGCGGCAAGGGGCGTGGCCTGGGAGAGGTAAGGGGCGGGGCTGGGGGCGGCAAGCGCTCTAGTCTGCCTCCGACGCCCAAGCCTCCCGCGGGCGCTAAGTCCCACCCCTTTTCCAGTCAGGAGAGTGTGTTTCTGCGTGTACCTGAGTGTCGGTGTGTACGAGAGTTTGTGGGTCCGAAGTTGCCATGATGGAGTCCCTCGGGCAGACTGCGCCGCCTTGGCTGTGTATGTGCTGCGGAGCCAGCCACTCTCAGAGCTTGCGTGTGTCTGAGCGAGTCCCTAGGACGCAGCTCGGCCGGCTGGGCTCCCGAGGGACTTCTCCGGAGGGTCGCTTCGGTCTGCAAGTGCTCGAGCAGTCCTGTTTCCTCTTCGGCTCCTCCCCGATTCCCTCCCACCACCGGGTTCCCAGCCTCGCGCGCGCCCGGAGCCCACCCCCTCTTTTGGGCGCGAGGCCCCGCCCCTCCGCCCCCTTTCCACTGCCACAAAGTTTATTTGCAACAAAAGGGAGCGAGGAGCGAACAGCCAGGGGGAGGGAGCGGGAGCTGGAGCGGGAGAGCGAGGGAAGGCCAGCAGGCCGCCGGGCGGGCGGGCACAGAGCCGAGGAGCCGAGCGCTGGGATCCCGCCCGGGCGGAGCCGCGATGCCCCAGGTCGCCCCGGCCTAGGCGAGGGCTGGGCCTGGGGTTCGGCGCTGAGGCGGGAGGGGCCGCCGGGGATGGAGACGATGCGGCCCGCGGCCACAGAAACTTGAGCCGCCGCAGATAAACCTCTGCTGTGGTTTCTGCGCCCTCTTCTCGAACCCCCGCCTGCAGCTTTGGGCGCGGGGCCGCTGCGCTCCTTCGGAGCGGGGGCGCGCGTTGCGGGGGGGGGTTGGCCGCGGCTCCCCGAGGCCGGCCCCCCCGGAGTGAGTGCCGTCACCATGGCGGACGGAGCCCCCCGACCCCCGCTTTATCGCAGCGTCTCATTCAAGCTGCTGGAGCGCTGGAGCGGAGGGCCTGGGCCGAGGGAGGAGGACACGGACACCCCCGGGCTGCGGCGCCGCGCCTCGTGCCGGCCGACTGCGGCGGTGCCGGGCCAGCCCTCTCGGCGCGTGTCCAAGCTGGCGTCGGGGCCCCCGGCCGCCCCCGCGCAGCCGCGCCCGCTCCGCAGCCTCTCGCCGTCTGTGCGCCAGCTCTCCCGGCGCTTCGACGCGCCGCGTCTGGACGACGACTCAGCTGGGGCCCGGGACGGGGGCGTCTTCCCCGCGGCCGCGGAAGAAGCGGCCGAGGGCGCCGCGCGCGGGGCCTGGCCCAGCGTCACCGAGATGCGCAAACTCTTCGGCGGCCCTGGCTGCAGGAGGCCCAGCGCCGACTCCGAGGCCCCGGCCACGCCCAGCCCCGACGGCACCGCGTGGGAGCCCCCGGCTCGGGAGCCGCGGCAGCCACCGACGCCACCTCCTCGGACTTGCTTCCCCCTGGCGGGTCTGCGCTCGGCGCGGCCACTGCCCGGGCCGGGGACCGAGGGGAGGCGCAGCCGGCCGCAGCAGCAGCACCAGGAGCGGGCGCAGCGTCCGGCGGATGGTTTACATTCTTGGCATAGCTTCTCCCAACCGCAGGCCGGGGCCCGGGCCTCCTGCTCCTCCTCCTCCTCCATCGCCTCCTCCTATCCTGTCAGCCGCAGCCGGGCTGCCAGCTCCAGCGAGGAGGAAGAGGAGGGCCTGCCGCAGCCGCCCGGGGCACAGAGTCCGGCCTACCACGGCGGCCACTCCTCGGGCAGTGACGAGGACCAAGACGGTGAGGGCGGCCACCGCTGGGGAGGGAGGCCGGGGCTCAGGCCTGGAAGCGCCCTATTGGCCCATGACTGCAGGCCTGGCAGTGATGGGTTAAATCTGAGCAGCATGAACTCAGCAGGGGGATCCAGGAGCCCCGAGCCCCCAACATCCCCAGGAGCCCCTAGAGAGGAAGGACTCCGGGAGTGGGGTACTGGTTCCCCGCCCTGCATCCCAGGTCCCCAGGAGGCACTGCGCCCCCTGTCCGACACTGTGGGAGGAGCTTTCCGTGTGGCCAAGGTGAGCTTTCCCGCATACCTGGCCAGCCCGGCAGGCTCCCGCGGTAGCAGCCGTTATTCTAGCACCGAGACCCTCAAAGACGACGACCTGTGGTCTAGCCGCGGTTCTGGCAGCTGGGGCCTATACCGCTCTCCTAGCTTTGGAGCCGGGGAAGGGCTCTTGCGGCCCCAGGCTCGAACCCGCGCCAAGGGACCTGTGGGCGCCGCCAGAGCGTTGAGAGATGGAGCGTTGGAGCTGGACAAGAGCAGGCAGCGGAAGTCTCTGTCCAATCCCGATATTGCCTCAGAGACACTGACACTGCTCAGTTTCCTGCGCTCAGACCTCTCAGAGCTGAGGGTCCGAAAGCCTGGTGTGGGGCCCGGGCACCGTGAGAGCAGCCCCCTAGATGGCAGAGACTCACCATCAGCAGGTGGCTCCGTCGGGCAACTTGGGCCCATGCCTGCCCCAGCCCCAGCATCACCCAGCACCCGCCCTACACTCAAGGACTTGACGGCCACCCTGCGGAGGGCAAAGTCATTTACCTGCTCTGAGAAGCCCATGGCCCGCCGCCTGCCCCGCACCAGTGCCCTGAAGCCCAGCTCCTCTGAGCTCCTGCTGGCAGACCCTGGGGTGGAGGAGGATCCACTGCCCCTCGTTGTCCAGGATCAGTATGTGCAGGAGGCCCGTCAGGTGTTTGAGAAGATCCAGCGCATGGGTGCCCAGCAGGATGATGGAAGCGATGTCCCCCCTGGAAGCCCTGACTGGTCAGGGAACATGACCCAAGGCCAGCGGTCCCAGGAGGAGCTCTCAGGCCCTGAGTCCAATCTGACAGATGAGGGCATTGGGACAGACCCTGAGCTTCCTGTGGCAGCCTTTTGCAGCCTGGGTACCACAGGAGTGTGGCGACCCCTCTCCTCATCCTCAGCCCAGACGAACCACCATGGCCCAGGGACTGAAGACAATCTGGGCGGGTGGACCCTGGTGTCCCCTGAAACCCCTTCCACACCAGGTGCCCTCCGCCGGCGACGCAAAGTCCCAGCTTCAGGCCCAGGTGGAACTGAACTGAGCAATGGAGAGGCCGGGGAGGCCTTCAGGTCCCTGAGTGACCCAATTCCACAACGTCACCGGGCTGCCACCTCTGAGGAGCCCTCTGGGTTCTCTGTGGACAGCAACCTCCTGGGCTCACTAAGCCCCAAGACAGGGCTGCCAGCGACACCAGCTCTGGATGAGGGCTTGACCAGCGGCCACAGTGACTGGTCTGTGGGCAGTGAAGAGAGCAAGGGATATCGGGAGGTTATTCAGAGCATAGTTCAGGGGCCTGGGTCCCTGGGGCATGTGGCAGACGACAGAGTTTCTGGCAAAGCTCCCAAGAAGAAATCTCTGAGCGACCCCAGTCGCCGTGGGGAGCTGGCTGGGCCTGGATTCGAGGGCCCTGGAGGGGAACCCATCCGAGAAGTTGAGCCCATGTTGCTTCCATCCAGCAGTGAGCCCATCCTTGCAGAGCAGCAGGCAGAACCAGAAGAGCTCAGTCCTATCAGGGGCCGGGCACAGTCTGAGAGGGCCCTGCCTGAGGCCCTGCCTGCCTCTTCCACTGCCCACCGAGACTTTCACCTTGACCCTAAGCTGGCTGACGTCTTGTCCCCGAGGCTCATCCGCCGAGGCTCTAAGAAGCGCCCAGCTCGGAGTAGTCACCAGGAGCTAAGGAGAGAGGAGGGCAATCAGGACCAGACTGACTGCCTGTCTCGAGCCCAGCCCTCCTCCAAACATGTCCGCCATGCCAGTGTACCTGCCACCTTCACACCTATTGCGGTTCCTGAGCCACCAACCTCTGTTGGCCCCCCTGTGGCTGTACCAGAGCCCATGGGCTTCCCTGCCCGAGCCCGTCCCGTGTTGCAGGCACCATCACTTGAGGACGTCACCAAGCAGTACATGCTGACCCTCCACTCGGGCGAGCTCTCTGCCCCAGTGCCAGTGGACGTGCCCTGCTTGCCTCTGGTTGCACCACCCTCTGCTGAGGCCAAACCCCCTGAGGCAGCCCGGCCTCCAGATGAGCCTGCCCCAGCCAGCAAGTGCTGCAGCAAGCCGCAGGTGGTGAGTGTCCTTTATGGGGGGCCTTCAGGATGAGACCAGAGGAGGGCCGTGGGCACTGACTAAAGCAAGAGCTTTTGCAGTGTACTCATTGGACAGGTGCCCAGGTCCCAAGGGTGCTTATCTAGTCCTGGAAGTGCCTAGGCAGTTTTGAGAGTGTTAATGACACAGGGCTCCTGTCTACTCAGGCCTGCAGAGGCTTCAGTTTTCTTCTGGTGCTAATGGCAAAGGCTCTGCTCCAGGCATTCTGGGTGATAATTACAAAGGAATTATCTTGTCCTTTGGTTGTTTCTTATCTTGTCCTTTGGTTGTTTCTCAGGAACTGGTTTTGGAGATTCCCATGTGGTTCTTTGTTGGAGATGTGAGAATATGATGGCACAAGCCCAGAACTTTCTCAGAGCCTTGCTGCTGTATCGGCCAGACCCTTTGTAGGATGCTTGGCTCGGGGGCCCAAAGCTGCCCTGTCGGCCAGACCCTTTGTAGGATGCTTGGCTCGGGGGCCCATAGCTGCCCTGGGTTTGCCCTTCCTCGTGTGGCTTTTGTATGACAGGTCAGAATGTAGGTCGGTTCCTGGGCCTGGGAAAACTGGGGAGGTATAAGGCATTTCTTTATGGAGTAGTGGAGAGGCCTTATGGACCTAACCCCAGTCCGTCCCTGTTGTGTAACATTGGCCTTTCTCCGTGACTTATTCCCCCATCTGTAAATCAGGCTGGAGTATGGAAAAGGGTGCCTATGTTTCCATCTAGCTGGTACTGTGCAGATTTAGGGGAGTCTGTGGGTTTGAGTTGGGGCACTCTTGGGGCCTGAATTCTGACAGAGCCTCTTCAGACTGGAGAGCTTCCAGATGGGGGCTTCCAGGGGAGGGCGGAGGCGGGATTGGACTGTGGAGCCAGGGCCTTTAGAGAGACTGGGAATGGTTCTGGACTCCATAGGCAGGGCTGCCTCTGTGGGCCATGGTGGGAGTCCTGGCCCCTCAGCTTGCCTGCTTGTGTCATTTTCCCACTCTACCCCCTTTTTGGTAGAGAAAGCCCCTCCCTTTCTGCCAGATCCTGGCCCGGAGGCTCACTCCCCACAAGGCACCTACTTCTACTTTCTGACTTCAGCTGTCCCTGGAGTTTCGGCTGTTGGTTCAGATTCAGTCTAGGCAGGATATGTCCTGGCATCTGGGTTGGAAGCTAGATTCTAGGCTCTGGGTTCTGGCCTGAGCTCAGGGATGGCCTGGGGTTATTTCAGCTGCGTCCTGTACTCCCACTTGCATTCCCTGTGTGAAAAGCCTGGAAACCCTAAACCCTGGACTAATTTGGTTACTCCCATTCCCAACACTCTAATGGCCCCTCTGAGTTCCCTTTCTCTTTGTTTCTCTCTCCTCGTCTCTGGTTCCCCCTGGTCCTGGCTCTGGTGTTTCTCATGGAGGCTGCAGAGAGACAGCAGGCAGGGAGTGGGGAGAGGGGGATTTTTGGACCTGTCCTTCCTTCTGAGACCCTGTTAGGGCAGCTCAGGTGCCCCTGAATTCCAGCGCCAGTTCTGCCTTTGGAAGGTGGGGGAGGGGAGGAGAACAGCAGGGCAGCTCTGCCAAGGGTCCTTTCCCATATAATTATCTCCTCTGGGAGCCTTGAAGGTTCAGCCAGGGCCAGAGTGAACCATGGGACTCAGGGAGACTGGGGGGATGAGGGAAGGGGTCCTCCTAAGAGGAGGCATTGAGGCACAGAGAAGAGGTGGGAGTTTTCAGAACCGGCTCCTGCCCCACCTCCCTTCACATAACTCCCCCATGGTGGGAGGAGGGGGTTCTGAGGTGGGACAAATCTGCCATAATACAGGCTTTTCCTCGCCCTGAACAGAGATTTTCTCTGCCTTCAAACCTTTGCCCATACCAGTCCTCCCACTTTTCCAGGCCCAGCCTGATGCCCTCTCCTACTCCTTGGGGGAGGAACTGGTGAGTCTGCAATTAGAAAAGCAGGGTTACAGCTTTGGCTGCAGATCTCCATGTGTCCTAGGATCCAACACATCCCTGCTCTATGCCTTACTTTCCCCTTCTGTAAAATGGGGGTGATGGTCTCTTCCTGGCAGGCTCTTGCAGGGTGAGTGGGCGGTGTGATCATTCCCTCTCTGGGAACAGGAGAGAGGAAAGAAACAGGCTGCATTGTCCCAGCTGCTTCTCAGTGACCAGGCTCGGCCCCTTCTCCCTGTCCCCACTGCTGGTTTCTGAGCACAGGGCTGAGTCCATAGGGGCCTCAGTACAACCTGGTGGACTTCAACAGACTCAGAAAAAGATTCACCATCCCCTAACTTCCCACCCCCTTGTAAAGTCTGGAAGTTCTCCCACCTGCTAGCTTGAATCTCTCCTGCTGTCTCCTTCCTTCTGGCTCCAGGAAGATGGGGAGCAGCTGTCCACTCCCTCCTGCTGGCCTCCATTGAGGACACAATGTTCCCTTGTTCTGGGCCTGGGGCTCCAGTCACAGTCCCTGGGCTGTGGGTGGAGATGGTGTGGTGTAGGCTCCAGAATAAGAGGAGAAGAGAGGAGCTATCACTCTTTGCTTATGGGCAGAACCCAGCAGGGGCTGACAGGAGAAGCCCAGGGAGCTTAGGGGATCCCTGGCCTAACCCCAAGCTGTGGGCAGTCACTCACACTCAGGCCTCGCCCATCAGAGCCAGTATTCATGCTCTATGTGGTGTTTCCCCCACTGTTGGGAGGCAGGAGCCCTGGGTACCAGCCTAGCTCGGCCTCTGTCTTACTCTGAGATCTGAACAGACTCATCTTTGGCCCTCAGTTTTCCCATCTGTTCAGGGAGAGATTAGACTGCCTGGCCATTGAGGCTCTGCCGGAAAGACTCAGACTGCAGGGTAGTCAAGGGGAGTGGGAGGAGTTAGGGGTGTGTCTGAAAGGAAGAAAAAGACAGCTGTCTGCCATAGCTGTAAGAACCTAGGAGTGCAGGGAATGAGGGCGCACTTGAGGGTCATTTATTGCGTGAACACTTGCTTGTGTATGTGCCTGAAGATGAGGAAGCAGAGCTATCTGGGCCTCCCTGCCCCGCCCCTCCCACACCCCTTGTTACTTCCACTTAGGCCCACAATAGCCTGGCTAATCAGCAACCCTTTGTGCCAGGCTTCCCCCACCCCAGCCTTGAAGGACAGTCTTGTAGTCCAACCTTCTGCCCTTGGGTACCTGATTAACCCATTTGACATGTGCCCCAACTGTAGCCCAGAACAGCAAGTGTTTCTGAATCGTATATAGATGAACTCACAGAACTTTGGCATATGGGAAGAGCAGTAACAACAGCTCACACCTACTAAGTGCTTAGTATATGCCAGACACCGTTTCATTCCTCCAGTGTGAGAGCTGTACATGGGTATCTCACGGTGCCGACTTAGACTTGCTGACTGTTAGATTCACCTGGATCCTACCATACCCATGTCTTAAAGGGGAAGGGTCCCAAGGGGATTGACCTGCCTTCTGAGTAGGGGAGACAAGTCAGGGGACAGTTGGGGAAGTGTCACTTGCACATCCCCACAGCCTGAACACTTTCATTCATCAGGTTATTTAATTCATTAGTGCCTGGGGTTGGGAGGGGAAGAAATTTGAAACCCAGAAAGGGAGAATGCTGGGTCTCAGGCCGCACAGCAAGGTTGGGCAGAGCCAGGCCCAAGCACCAGAACCCTGGCCCGGCCTTGCTCCTCCCCACTCCCCAGTAGACACCTCCCCCAAGCCCCCTTGCCCAGCCAGCGCCCTGCCTTGCTGATGAAGGCCAGGCGAGTGGCAGTTCTTCCAGTCACCCTTCTTCTCTGTCTCTCCTTGGCAGGGAACCCACAGGGGTGGGTTCTCTCCTTCCCCTCTTTAGCTTTTTGCTGTAATTTTTCCATGGAAACTGGTTCTGGGGGGAAAGGGAGGAGGCGATTAGGACACTTGGAATTCTGAGTGATACCAAATATCTATAATTAAATGTCTTGTCACCCAGGAGGAGGGTAGGGTGGGGGAGGACAGGCAGAAGGGCTGTCCCTTTCCACTGTTGGTTCTTCGCCTCCCCCCAACTCCTTACTAAGGGCCCTGGGCTGTTGGGGGAATGTTGTCTAGGAATGAGTCCACCCAGAGAGGAAGGGCTGGGGGACAGACTAGAGTTGAGTCTGACATTTTCCAGCCCCACGTTTCCGGGACCAGATGGGTTTGGGAGGCGGGGAGGTTGCTGCTAATCCTGTCCCCAGCCCCCTCTCCCTGAATAGGGACTTGCCCCCCTTCCCTCCCTCTCTCCCATCTGTGCTCTCTCAGGCTACACATGCTGCCCTGCAGTGGGGTGGAGGCACCCCCAGGCTGCCTGGGAGTCAAGACACTCAAAGAGTTTAGCATCTAGAAGCTAACTGGAAGGGGCTAGGATGTTGAGGAACTAGCCTGGGGACTGGCAGGGAGCCTTCCTAAGAGAGGCTCTGCCTGAGCTTGGTCTTGAACACTGGAAGAGAGGGAGGGGCTTGAGGAAGAGGACTCAGCATGAGCAAGGCTAGGAGGTGGAAAAGAACATGGCAGGTTGTGTGCAGTAAGGGTTTATTTCAGAGACCTGGGGGGCCCTTGATAGGGTAATGCATTCATCCATTGAACAAATACTTACTGAGCACCTAGACTCTTTGGCACAACAGCAAACTAAACAAAGACCTGCCTCGTGGAGCTTCCAGACTAGGGAGACTTGTCTGTAAATGTAAATGGAGACATTATGTGTCAAGAAGTGGTAGGGCCTGGGAGAAAAATTAAGCAGAATAAGGGGATAGAGAATGACAGGGTGGAGGTACTATTTTAGATGGAGAGGTCTGGAAGGATTATCTCAAGAGGTGACATTTGTGCAGAGGCTGGAGGAAGTGAGGGAGCAAGTCAAATGGCTGTCTGAGAGTAAGAACATTCTGAGCAGAGAGGAACAGCAAGTGCAAAGGCACTGAGGTGTTTGAGAAACAGTCAAGAAGGCTGTGTGGAAGGAGTAGAGAAGTAGGAGATCAGAGGTCAGAGAGACAAGGGAAAGTAGAGATGTTAGGGTTAGGGCTAGAAACTCTTGTAGGCCGATAGAAAGACTTCCACATTTACTCAGAGTGAGATGGAGCAGGTGCTGTTGGAAGGTTCTGAGTAGAACAGTGACCTGATCTGACTTAGGCGTTCACAGGTCTGCTCCAGCCTCTCCATGTTGGTGGCCTGCAGGGGCCAGAGTGGAAGCAGTGGGGCCAGTCAGGAGGCCGCTAGGATAATCTGGGTGAGAGTTGGTGGTGACTTGGGCTAGGGTGGAGGTGGTGGAGTGATGGGTTTCTGCTGCAGCCCAGAGGGCTTGCAAGGGTGTGGAGCCCAGCATTCAAGGTGGACACAGGGCTGCAACTGCTCTTGGGGCTGGGCAGTGTGTAAGGGTCATCTAGGGTAGAAGGGGGAGATTGACAAAGCCCCAGAGTGGACTGAGGTTGTGAGCTGCACTGGCCACCCTCTGTAGACCTACATTAGCTTCATTCAAAGGCTAGAGAGTGGAGCTGTCACAAGGCCCCAGCCCTGTCCCACTGGTGTCTGCTGTGCAGTCACCATGACGGCCATCACCATGACATCCCAGCTTACATGTTTCCTGGGATAGGGAGCTCACGCCCCCACCCCCAAAGGCAGCCCTGTCCCTCCCATCTGATCCTCCAGCTAGGTAGGCATTGTCATGGCTCTGACATTCAGATAAAAAGCAGGCACAGAGCAGGCATAGGTTTGCCCAAGGCCCCATGGCTCAAGTATGGGATTTGGCCCCAGGTGTCCTGACTCCCAGGCCATACATTGGTCCTAGCCTTCCCACTGAGCAGAGTTGGCAAGGATGTTGGTGGCAGGGCGGAGGAAGGGGGAGCCTGTGTTTCCCAGAAAGGCTCGAAGCCCTGGTGTACTTATTGGGAAATGTGCCCAGGCAGCCTGGCGCCTTGCTGGCAGGCCCTGAAATGGGGGCCCCGGGTCCCCTGGGAAGTAGGAGCCTATTGGAGTTGATGCCCACCCCATGGGAGTTGATTTCCCCCCCATGTCCCTCCTTCACTTCTCAGCCCCCAAGGCCTCTGGGACATTGCGGGGGGGCAAAGGCAGAGGACAACCGTCAGGCTACTGGACTCTGAGTAGTGAATGAGCCCCAATCTGTGACATGCAGGGTCCTGGGGCCCCAATCAGTGTATCTGAGCTCCCAGAGGGACTTCCAGGACCCGGCCCTCCAGTAGTTATAGGGTTCTCTAGGGATGGTGTGGTAAAGCACATGGAGGTGTGCACTAGGACTCAGAGGACTGGTGTTCCAGCTCTGCCCCACAGTCTTCCTGCTGTGAGGCCTTCAGTAAACCCCTTCCCTCTCAGAGCCTCAGATTCCTGCATGCTCTCATGCAGCAGGATAAAACCTTCTCTCAGGGCTGTTGGGAAAGGAAAAAATCGTGAGTAGTATCTAGCTTGTAGACTGACATGCTGGCAGGCGGGACTCACAGTCTCCTTAGGCCGCTGAAGAGACCAGTGAGAAGAGGTGCCTGGACTCAAGCCCGGGTCAGTCTCCTAGGGCCCCTCCCCTACCACCTACTTCAGGCCTCCCTTGCTCCCAGGTAGGGTCTGACCCCACACATGTGGCAGGCTTTGGTGCTCACTCTGGGGCCTGTCCAGATGTGTGATGTTGCTGCTGACGGGACATTAAAACTTCCTCTGGTTTGTTTTTTGGGGTTTGGGGGAAGTCCTCTGGCTCTAAAACCCTTCCTGGGCAGGGAAAGGGTGAGAGGGGAGGGCAGGGGGCACCTGAGGTGGGAAGGACCTTGGCTGATTCCAGAGGCTGGAATCATTCTAGGCTGGCTAGTACCTAGAGGCCAAGGGGCTCCAGATGGAAAGGAGCTCCATGTCCCCATGTGCTGAGCTTTCCATGTTGGGGATTGCTGACCCCGGTGCTGTCTGCCCAGAGGTCCCTTTGTACCTGAGAGGCCAAGGGGCTTCCAGGGCAGTAGCATGAAAGGGCACTGTCCAAAATGCCCTCTCCTCCCAGGCTGACTCTAGGCCCAGGGCAAGCACTTACCTACTCCCCTGAGTCTATAAAATGGGGGCACTATCCCTTTACTTCACAAAGGATTATTGTGAAGATTGAATGAAATAATGCCAAGAGGACTTGGCGCATAGAAAGTGCTCAAGAAATGTTAGCTCCTCCCCTCATGACGGAGACACTAAGATCTTATGATTCCAAGATTCTCAGTCACTTGGCACCTCTCTCTCGCCATGAAGCAGAGGACAAAGCTCCAGCCAGGAGAGCAGGTTGGGTCCTGGCTGCACCTAGGCAGGATCAGTAGGCCTTTGGAGATGGGGAGGAGGGAGAGGAGCCAGGACCAGAGGGTGAGCCACATGGCCCCTGCCCTTACTCCTTTCTCCAGCCCTCCCGCTACTGCTGTTCTCACCAGCCCCATCCTGGACGTGTCTGGGATAGCTCAGCCCAGGTTGGAAGCAGAGCAGAGCCAAAGCCCTCTCTGGGTTAAGGTCCCAGAGCCACCGGCAGTGGCCTATGAGGTGGAGTCCAATCCCTCTGCCTCCCATTCTGGGCTCAGAGTCCCTCCATCGCAGAAAGTCTGAGTATCTGTGGGCTTTGGGGTCAGACCGAGAAGGTTAAAATCTCGACTCTTGACTCTGACTGACTCCCTCACTGGATGATGTTTAACAAGTTATTGGACCTCAAGTCTGAGCTTCAGTGTCCTGCTCTGCAAAATGGGGACACTAAGGAGTTACTTTGTTTTCTTTTTTTTTTGAGTGGGAGTCTCACTCTGTCGCCCAGACTGGAGTACAGTGGCATGCTCCCGGCCACTGCAGCCTTGACCTGCTGGGCTCTGGCGATTTTCTGCCTGAGCTTTCCAAGTAGTCGGAACCACAGGTGCTCGCTACCACGTCCGGCTAATTTTTATTTATTTATTGTAGAGGCGAGGTTTTGCCAAGTTGCCCGGGTAGGTCTCGAACCCGCAGGCTCAGGCAATCCACTCGTCTCGGCCTCCCAAAGTGCTGGGATTACAGCTGAGCCACTGAGTCCAGCCTACTAAGGAGTTATTATGAAGGCCAAAGAGATGATGCTTGTGAAGCCCTTGGCTTGGGACCCTGGGTCTAAGCAGCACTCAGAGACGTGGTCACTTCGTATGTGCTTTTGAGATTGTCACTCTCAAAGTCAGAATCCTGTGGTTTCACAATGAAGGATTCTGGGTTCTTTTCCAAGAGTCTGGCCCTCTTAGCTTGATTTTGTTCGTGACTTTGAGACTGTGACTTCTTGGTTCTGACGTCCTTTGGTCCTGAGACTCCGGGGTCAGGGAGAGGCGAGGCAGGTCGTGAGCCAGCAGGAGGGCAGTGGGGGCCAGTGATGGAGGGACCAGCCGAGGGAGCAAACGCAAGGTTGGTGTCTGTTTCCTGTTTATTGGTTCCCAGGGGGTGAGCAGGCCCTGCTCCTGCGCAGCTCTGTGGAGCAGGAGGGAGGGAGGCTGGGTTCCTGGCCGCCAGCCAGCCCCACAGCCAGGCCTCCTGGGACTGCTGAGACCCCACTCCCCCACCCCCTGGACAAACATTCAGTCCTTTCCCAGGACAGGGCATTGGAGGTTAAGGAGCAGATGTGGAAGGGAAGGGGTGGAAGGACAGGAAGGGACCCCTCCCCCCAACAAAGGTCCCGCTGACTCCATCTTTCTTGGCTGCCTGTGTCACTGAGGTCTCGCTCCTGGTTTCTCACTGTTCCCCTGCCTCTCCCAGTCTCCCTAGTGTGGGGCCTAGTGGTGAGATGTCCAGTTTCTTGGCAGGCCAGTAGGGCAGGAGGAGGAAGAAGAGAGCCAGGGCCTCGAATGACAGGATAGTCCACCTGGAGAGACCCTTAGAAACCAGCTGTGTCTTCTAACTTTTCCTCGCCCCTGCATTATTCAGATGGGGAAACTGAGGCCCAGCAAGGGGAGGGATCTTGCCCAAGGCCACACGGTGGTGAACCAGACCCAGAAACCTTTCCTATGCACCTCACCATTGCTCCGGGCCACACTGGAACTGCTGGGTATAAGGGACCGCTGAGAGTTCTTAAAAGGGGAGGTGACATCGTTCACCTGGCATTTTAGGGAACTGGTCTGAGCCAGAGCAGGAAAGAGAGACCCTGTTCATGTCGCAGGCCGAGAGAGCAGGAATGTTTCGGTTTGACCAGAGCATGTGGGGAGAGGCCGTGTGTGCAGGAGCCAGCTTGAGGGCCAAGTTAAACGGTCTGGGCAGTGGGGAGCCATGGAGGAGGAGGGGCTGGGGGAAGCACTGCCAGCTTTGCATTGCAGAAGCATCCTCTGGTTGTGAGGTGATGGGCGGACCCGAGGGATCAGGGAGGTGAGGAGCCTGGGCTTAGTGGAGCAGAGGATGTGGAGATGGCGAGGGGAGGGCTGACTGGGGAGACAATTGGGAGGATGTGAATCTAGTCATAGGGGACCTGTCAGAAACTGGGGTGGGGGCATGGGACCCACTTCCCTTATTTGAGTCAGAAGATGTGGCAGTGGGACAGTATTTGGGGTCTGAGTCACCCCCCTGCCTCTGGGCAGAAGTTTCCTCTGCATTCTGAAAGGGTGAGGGGCCTCTGAGCCAGCTCAGGTCCCTGTCTCTGTGCCCAGAATGCCTCCTGTCCGACTTCAGTCCCCCTGCTGTGGCAGAAGTGCTGCGCCTCAGGAGGGTCTCACTGGGAGGAAGGGGTTGCCAGGGAACCAGCAGAGCGCCAGGCCACACCTGCAATCAGGCCCTTCTGGGAGAGGCTGCTGTGGGAAATGTGGGGATGAGCGAAGGAGCAGGCTCACGCTGCCTTGTCAGCTCTGATCCGAGACAAGTCACTCTGCCTTGGTTTCCCCATCTGTGAAGCAGAGTCCTTGATGTGGCAGAGCCCAGGAGAGCTCTGGAAAGCGCATGCTCTCAGGTGCTGGGGGAGAGGGCCAGAGGTAGACAGGTAGGCAGCCTGCTAGCAGCACTCATGGTGGCTCATGTAGTTGGAGACAAAGACCCTTGTGATATTTGTACCATAGACCCCCCGAGGCCAGTGTCATTCTGTGGCCTTGTAGCCCCAGATGCCTTCCTGGAGAAAAGGACAGGGACAGGGTATCTCAGCTTTGGGGGCTGAGCTGGGCCTGTCTCCCCACCAGATCCTGAGCACCCTTCTAGCTCCTGCTGCCCTGGCCCCCTCCTCTGCCTGGACCAGCAGCTTCCAGGCTTCTCCCCAAGGCCAGCGGGGGCGTTGCCTGGGGCGGGTAAGGAATTTCCGAGGGAATGGCTAAATTCAGCCCCAGCTAAAAATAGGCCCGGGCCTGGCCCCAAGGCTGGAGGAGGAGGAGGAGGAGGAGGGCAGGGCAAGGCGCTAATCCCCGCCTGCCCCATGTCATCACCTGGACTCAGGGCCTGGGCTGCGAAGGGCTTCTGCTGTCCTGCCAGGGACAGGTTTCTTTCTTCTGCTCGTTCACACCAGGCCCTTCTCACTGGGGTTTCCTCGCTTTCTTCTCAACCCCCCTCCTCTGTCCTTCCCCTTGCTCTCCTCCCTGGGTCTTATTCCTTCTGTCTCTGGTCTACCCTGACCCTCTCAATCCCCCGCCTCCCTGGACAGAGCCAGACAGAGGCCCTTGTATAGGGCTGTGTCCCCCTTGGCCTCCCAGCCTAGGTGTCAGAGACGGTCCCCACCCTAGGACACACGGCTGTTGCAACTCCTCTCTGGTCAATGGTCAGAAGGGCACAGACCTTAAAGGCTCGGGGGGTTGGAGATGTGGGTGGGAGCCCCCAGTTTGCCCTGTGACCCAGTGCTTGGTTCTGGTCAGGGGGCCCCACCCATGCCAAACCCTCCTGTTTCTGGCACACAGTGGAACCTCAATACACATTTATTAAATAAATAATGAAAGGGAGGCAGGAGGAGGCCAACTGAGCCCTGCCCTGGGGGAGTTCCCAGGCTACTCTGAGCTCCCCTCACCATTCCCGTCCAGCTCTGTGTTGGCTCTGCCCTGGGGCAGGCAGGTGGAAGATGACAGATGGGCAAAGGGTCCCGCTCTGAGTCAGTACTGATAGGTTGGGTGGGAGGCAGAATATGAGGCCTGAGAGAGTGAGGTGCCTAGCTCAGACCGCAGAGCCTGGAAAGAGAGAGGGGGTAGTGGAACCCCCAGGCTGAGCAAGTGAATCTTGCCTAAGACAGATACATCAGGGAGAAGGTGATGGAAAGTCTTCAGAGGTTTAGTCTACAGTACCCAACTGGGTTTGGCACGGGTCAAGGGGTGGAAGTCATGGGTCTTGGTAGCAGAGATTGTAAAGCTTTTCCTGCGGGCCAGGCACACACAGTCTGAGCACTTTACACGTCTTTGTCTTCACACAGCCCTGTGGGGAGGTCCTGTGAGCCTTGTTTTATGGATAAGGACCCTGAGGTGCAGCACTGTGAAGCACTTTGCCCAGGGTTGGGGAGTCTAGCGGAGTGGCAGGACTGGAGTTCGGACCCAGACAGTCTGGCTCCAGAGGCCTGGATGTTGCTTAGGCCCCTGGCTCTGAGACAGCCTGGGTGGTGCCATCACCAAGGTGGGCGCAAAAGGAATGGTGGATTTCACTTTGGACATAGGTACCAGGTCCTAACCTAAGGAATAGCGCACTGTAGTTGCTCAGTGAATATTAGTTGAATGGCTCAGTTGCATTTAAGGGGACCTTGGGGAGTGAGCAGAGGTGACGGGCAGAAGGAATGAGTGTTTCCTCCCTTCACAGGCCAAGGAACCCTTCTCTCTGTGCTGGAGAGCAACTGAGGCGGGTGCTGGGCTTTCTGCTGGCCAAGAGAGCTTGGCCCAGGAGTTTGGAAAGGTACTCAGATGGGCCACAGGCAGGGAAAGGGGGGCCAGGCAGACCAGGCAGTGTGGCGCAGTCCCGCCTGCAGTATCTGGAAAGCAGATCTCTTGGGCCATGGCCGGCGTGACTCAAATGGAGACAAAAAAACCTTCCATATTTGGACAAAGAGCCCAGAGAGGCCCAGACCCACAGCCAGCCCAGGCCGACTCCCCCACCCCCGGCCTCCTGCCCTGTCTCCCTCTGGGCCCCTAGCCCTGAGCCCTGTGCCCCAAGTTTAACTCTTGGACCTCGGGCGGCCCTATGGTCCCCTCCCCTCAGTCCTCAGGCCACCCTCTGTATGGCCAGGCCTGGGCTGTGGATGCTAGAGAAAAAGGACCCAGGGCTGGGCCCTGGGCTTGGGCTGGAAATGCAGAGAGGAGCCTTGGCAGAGCCCGCAGACTGGAGCGGGGGACACACTGAGACCAACAATTCCCATGTGGTAGGGTAAGATGACAGTAGACCCCTACCCCTCCCAACATGGGCAAAAGCTGGAAGTGTACAACATATAGGCATGTACACACAGACACACACACACACACACACACACACACACACACACACACACACACACCCCCTCTCTTCCTCAATCCCCAGCAGATTTCTTTGACATCTGCACAGATATACAGAGGGAGGACGGAGCCTGAGAACCCCTCAGACTTTGCCTGGAGCAAGCCTTGACCGTAGCAAAGTTGGAATAGATTGGGGCAACCAGATGTCGACTTAATGAGTAGTGTTAGTGGACATGGTCTGTCTGGAGAGATGTGAGCAGGGCCATTTGTCCTGCACTGAAATCCCCTGAGTGTCCTGCAAGGAGCTGGACTGGGCAGTGGATACCAGAACCAGGTGAGTGGGGAGAGGGCCTCGGCCCACCTCCTGTCTGGGAGCAGACCTCACCACCCCCCACCCACCATGGGGACTGCCCAGCCATTTGACTGAGAACTGGTAGCATGGGGGTTGTGGGGTGAAGGAGAAGGAGGAGTTCCTGTCCTAGGGGAACATCTGAGAGGAGGAGGCCAAGAAGGGTGAGGGCAAGGGAGTGGCTAGAGCCTTGAAGGACCAGCAGGGTCTTGACGGGCAGAGATGGGCGAGGGCCCTTCAAGCTGAGAGATCTACAAAGGCAGAGGACTGATGGAGAAGCCCTGGCACATCTGCGATACCATGAAAACTCCCTGGTTCTGGAGAAGTCACGTGGGACCTGGGGAGTCTTGAAGGCCAGGCCTGAAAAGCTGGACTTGATCCCAGGACAATAATTTTCAAGCTTTTAAAAACAGTGGAACTCTTTCTTCCAGAGGAATCTTGACAAAGAACTATAAAACAAGCCAACTTCATTGATTTCAGTGAAGGTGGTGGCGTGGGTGTCCCCTGGGCCACATCTCTCCCCATGTACTTCCATGGAGGCCCCAGGATTCAGTCAGAAAATCTCTGCTTTGAGCAGAGGGAAGCCCTGATGAAAGTTAAGAGCAGTACAGGCCTCTCCTTTCAGCATCTTCATAGGCTCAGAACTTTGACCAGCCAGCCTCCCCGCACAGTGGTAAACTGTTGGGGCCCGATCTCCAGTAGGAGCCAGGCTGATGGAGCACTCCACCGATCCTTGGGGCTCCTATAAGCAGGCAATGTCCCCACACAGAGCTCCGCTGGATGAGGAGGGCAACCTGTTAGAGTGGTGGGAGGACCTTGCCTACCCGCTGCTGCCACCTGGAAAGACACAGGCCCTTCAGGGAGGTGGGAGTGGCAGCCAGCCATGCTCCCAGAACATGCAACCTGTCAGTCACACTGACCAGAGACAGGCAGTGGCACATTCTCTAGAAGTCCAGGAGTCCTCCTGACTCCTCTAGACTGAGTGATTTAGTCTAGAACCAGGAAGGACCTCCCCAGAGTATAGAGTGTATAAAAGGAAGAGCGTGAAGGTGTTTGCAGAAGAAAGCCTGAGTTCTGAGACTGCAAGGCTCTTCGGGACCTAGGCTTTGCCCACCTTAGGCCACCAGCCTGTCTGGCCCACCATATAGCCTAGGCTGCCACTTTTTTGCTCACTGAAAACATAGGATGAGGAGGAAATTGCTGAACATAAAAATAGGGAGAGGGCACACCTGGCAGAGAGATCAGTATGTGCAAAGTCTGAAGGTGTAAGAGGCATAGGTTGCAGGGACTCCTATGGCCAGAACGTGGTACAGCCAGAGAGCATGAGACAGTTGGGGAAATTTGATGCTGGAGGGTCAGCAAGGGCCAGGTCACTGGTGGTGTCAGGGGTCATCCCAAGTCCTTGGACTTGATCCTGCATCCAGCTGGATTGATGTAACGGTTAGAACAGACTGGAGCCAGTTGGCTTTGATTCAAATCCTGCACTTCCTCTTAGCTGAGTGTCCATGAATGAGTACTTAACCGCTCTGTGGCTCTGTTTATGCACCTGTAAAATGGAGATGATGATGACAGATTGTTGCGAGCATTTAATGTGATAATGTCTGTGGTGGCTGGGCTGGACCACAGACCACTGGGGATCATTGGGGAGCCATAAAGCAAATGGGAAGTGGAGGGGGGCTTGGTAGCCTCGCAAGGGCCCCAGGGATGGAGAGAAGCAGATGGTGCTCCTGAGAGTAGCCTAGAGAGCTATCTTCAGTGGGGGGATGAGCTGAGTTCCCTGAGGAAAACTTGGGATGCCTCCAGACAGCTGTCCAAGGGGAAGGAGAGGCATGGATAGGGCTCCGTGGGCTTGGGCTCTACTGGAGTTTCAGTAGCAGAAATCTCGCCCTGCTGCCAAGTTGCCCATTATTGATTCTGGGTCAGCTGGGGTCCATGTTCCTTGCCATACAGATGGGGGCCCAGATAGGGACAGAATTGCCAGGGTCATCTAACGAGTTCCGACCCCAGGGCCTTATCCAAGCTGGGCACTCTTTTCCAAGCTCAGAGTCCAGCCTCAAGGTCACTTAATCTAAGATAGGAGTTGGGGATTTGGCTTGAAGGAGGAATTTGACAGTTCTCTGCAGAGAAGGCTGGCGGGCCACGCCCCTCTCTGAATGCAAAGTGGGCAGGGAGGTCTTTCTGGAGGAACACGTGTGAGGCTGTAACTGTCCAAGAGGAGACTGATGAGGAAACGCAAGGGAGAAAGCAAAGACAAAGGCTCCAAGCTCAGGGTCCCAGAGAGTGTGCCCTATTCTTCCGTGTGGTCTTCAATCACTGGGAGCCGTCTTGGGACCTGGTCCTGTATGTGGGCTGGGAACACATGGCAGTGCCATCTCTGAGGAGGCAGACACAGACAGAGACACCAGGCCTGTGTCGCCAGGGGGTGATGAGGGCTGGGGCAGAGATGCCCTGAGGCCGGGGGAGCCCAGAGAGTCCCCATGCAGGAGGGAGAAGAAGATGAAAGATGCAAAGGCTTTTCAGAGCTGAGCCATGAGGCTGGAGTGGACAGCAGAGACTGATTTGCAAGGTGGATTTTTAAAAACTGCAATCTAGGCCAGGCACAGTGGCCCATACTTGTAATCCTAGCACTTCAGGAGGCTGAAGTAGGAGGATTGCTTGAGCCCAGTAGCTCAAGACCAGCTTAGGCAACACAGCAAGACCTCATCTCTACAAAAAAGCAAAAAATTAGCCAGGCATGGTGGCTCACACCTGTAGTCTTGCCTACTTGGGAGACTGAGATGGAAGGATCACCTCAGCTCAGGAGGTCGAGGCTGCAGTGAGCCATGATTGTGCCACTGCACTCCAGCCTGGGCAACAGAGTGAATGAATGAAAAATGAATGACTCAAAAATGAGTGAATGAATAAATAAAATGCAATCTATATGTTTAATATTTTGAATAGAGAATATATCCTCATGGCTAAGAAAAATAAAAAAAGCATAAAAAGTCTCCTTCCCCCCAGCTTATGACCTACCCTGCCCGACCCCAGGCTGCCCAGTTAGCAGTTTCTTATGACTTCTTCTGTCTGCAGATTTCAACAGATGTGTCATCTGTCCCCACTCTCCTCACAGATGGCAGCATGCCACTCTGCTCCTTGCTGTTTGCACCGTACATCACACGCAGGTCTGATCCCTTAAGTACTTTGAGAGCTTCCATACTTTTTTGTGTACAGCATGCTGTTTCATCGTACAGATTACCAAACTGTGTGCCACCACATGTTAAAGGATATTTCAGTTTTTCTGTCTTTTACTGTTACAAACGGTGCTGCGGTGAACGAGCTTGCCATGGGTCATTTCTAGGAGTGGAATTGCTGGTCTGGAGGGGAGATGTGAATCTCATTTTGCTGCTGTCCACAGAGTCTGCCCCCAGTGGGATGTAGAAAACCCATTTCTCTACAACCTTACCAGTTCTGACCTTTGGATATTTTCCCAATCTGATAGGTGCAACATGGTGTCTCAGTGTCTTTTAGTATGCATTTATCTTATTTTGAGTAAGATTGAGCGTCTTTTTCTGTGTCCAAGAAACATTTGGATTCCTTTTTCTGTGAATGGTTCATGTCCTTTGTCCATTTTTCTGTTGGGTTGTTGGCCTTTTGTTTTTATCCATTTCTAGGAACCTTTTAAATCTTAGGGAGGTTCATTCTTTGCCCGGGTTATGTGTTGCAAATATTTTTTCCTGATTTAACACTTGACTTTTGACTTTGTTTATGGTGTATTTTTGCCATGCAGAAGGTTTTATTTTTATGCGTTCTAATTTATCAAGCTTTTAGTTTATGGCTTCTGGATTCAGAGTCATAGCTAGAAAGGCCTTTCCTGCTCCAAGGTTATAAAGCAATTCTCCCATGTTTTCCTCTGGTATTTTAAGTTGCCTTGTTTTGGTTTACATTTAAATCTTTGATCTATTTGGAATTTGTCCTGGTGTGTAGTGTGAGTTATGGTTCTAACTCTTTTTCTCCCGCACGGCTAGTGTTTTAAGCTGAAGAGTGACTCAGTCAGAATTGGAGTAATTCTAGGGTGGGTGTGAAGGTCAGCTGAGGGCAGCAAGGCTGTGGCTGTTAAGGGTCAGAGGCAGAGGGCTGAAGGGCCTGGGGTGGCAGCAGTAGGACTCGGTGGGCCTGCAGGCTGGTGACACAGCATTCCTAAATTCCACATCAGTGCTGTGTGACTTTGGACAAGTCCCATTTCCTCTCTGGGCCTAAAGTATCATAGCTGAAAGGGGCTCTGGACCTCGCCCTGGTCCCAAGGCTGATGTGAGGAAGGAGGCAGCCAGCAAGAAGGGGCTGTCCTGGAGGTGGGGACATGGAGGATGGCCGGAGATCTAGTGCCCACTCAGGCTTGACTGAAGTGGGTGAAGGGCTGGCAGCAGAATTCCCTGTGTTCCTGGGATGGGCAGGCGGGAATGGGGAGGGGGCAGAGGCCCATTTAAAAATACCCACTGCAGCCTGGCACAGTGGGCAGGGGTGGGGGCAGGCCCTCTGGATCCAGGAATGCCAGGGGGTTCTGGGGGCAGGCACATCATCTGCTGTCTCAGCACTGTGAGCCCAGCCATAGCCATTCTGGGGGGATCCTTTTCTCCCTCCCATGAAACAGTCACCCTCATCCTCTCCTACAGAGAAATAGGGAAGCAGAGTGGATGGACCAATCCCCCAGAATCTATCTAGTCCTCATATTACCTGAACTTGCTGTGTGATCTTGGGTGAGTCCTTGTTCCCTGGTGTCCTTACCCATCAAAAAGGGCAGCTCGCCTTGTGCAGGCTGCCTCCCCCACCCCAGCCCTTACCCAGGTCCCAATTTGGATTAGAGGTGGAACAGAAGGATCTTGAGGTTCATATCTCTTCCTCTTTTGCAGATGGGGAAACTGAGGCCAGGGAGGGGATCCTGGATCCCTGCCTTGCCCTACTCTTCTTGGCTTTCTGGGCCTCTGGACCCTCTTCCCTGCCCCCAGCAGGGCCTATACCAACTCCCCACCCCCACTCCTGGGCCCCAGTGGTCAAATTCCAGGGCTGCCATTGCCATGGCAACAGCCAGCTCACAGGGCCCCTCCTCTGGGGTTCTCCACCAGGCCCGTTGTCCAGGGAGGAGGCAGAGAGGGCCTCCCGCCCCTGGGGGACTGGAGGGTTGGGGGTGGAGCAGGGAGGTGGTCAGACCCAGCTAGTTTCTCATTTGTTTTCTAAAGGAGAAAATGGAAGAGGCACAAAGTATTGCCAACAAATGCTACTCTGTTATGCCAGAGAGTGGGAGGGATGGAGGTGGTTACCTGGGCTGGGGACAAGAAAGCCATGCAGAAAGCCTCTCCCAACATCATACCTGGAGAATCACCCCATAGAAGGGTCCGAGACCAAAGGATTTTAGAATAAGAGGTGAAGGAAGGGTCTTCCCAAGGTCACTGCTATTCAATGCTAAGGCCACTTGGAGACTGAGGGGTCCTGCCCAGCTTGGGCTTTCTCTGAAGCAGACATGCCCATAGTGGAAAGAGCGACCATGGTACCACTGGAGGGGCTGAGCCCTCAGCCCTGGGGGTATGCAAGCAAGGGCTGCCAAGGGATGCCTGCCTTGGGAGGAGGTTAGCCCAGTCAGCCTCTGAGAATACTGAATGCTCTCTTTGTTCCAGGCACTGTGCTAAGTAAGCACTTTATATTCTCTATTATAGATGAGAAAACTGAGGCACAGATGTGGGCTTCCTGGAAGTCATGTAGCCATCAGTGGAGAGTGGTCTCTGGCTTTACCCACTTTTTTCCAGGGACCCTGCCTACTGTTAATATCCTGGGTGCATTTCCTTCCAAGGTGTGTGTGTGTGTGTGTGTGTGTGTGTGTATATGTGTTTAAAAATAACATTAAGCTGGTGCAGTATGTATGCATCTTGCTTCTTTCATGTGAAATTGCACCTGAACACTTCTCCATAGCATTTCAAAGGTCTTACTAAGTGCCATGACTCACCGGCATCCCTGTGATTGCCCTGGATCACCAGTTTTCCCTGTTGGGAAAAAGACCCTGTGGGCATCTTCCTGGTGCTGGAACCTGGACTGCTCTTGGGGTCACTCCCTTAGGCTAGAAGGTTCCCTCTTTCCTGGTACTGTGTATAGCGATGGGTATCACCACTCTTCTTCCACCTAGGCCCCCCGGGGCAGAAATTCTGTCTGCTTGAGAGACCTTGAACAAGGTACTTAACTTCCTGGTGTATCATCATCATCTCCTGTAAAGCGGGGTAATAAGAGGGTCTACCCCTACCGTGAGGCTGACATAAATACGTGGGAAGCACTTAGGAAGCAGCACAGAGAGGACTGTCTCCATAGATAGCGCCTCCTGTCTTATGCTTTGGTCTGTCCTCAGGCTCAGCGAGTTCATGTGTTTTACTCAAAGTCCCAGAGCAGGTCAGTGGGGTGGAGTGGGGATTTGAGCCCCTGACCCCACTGACCTCTTAGTCTTGAGAACCCGAGCAAGTGTAGCTCCCCACTGAGCTTTGGGTTCCCCAAGGAGTTGTGAGGGTCTTATGAGACTAGGCTGTGCAAGTGTTTTGTAAACTCTTAAGGTGCTGGGTGGTACCACTTGCTGTCAATAACCATGACAAGACTAGAGAGAGCCTGAGGTTTCAAGGCTGCAACTCCAGAAGCTTGGAGAGGGAAGGGCATGGGCAGGTCTAAGCTATCAGGATGGCTTCCTGGAGGTGGTGGCCTTCGTCCTGGGCTTCAGTTGTGAATCTTGTCTCTCTCTCTCTCTCTCTCTCTCTCTCACACACACACACACACACACACACACACACACACACAGGTGACTGTGGCTGCCCAGGCATGAGGGCTGGTCACCAGTTGTGGATAAAGTACAGTAAGGCCTAAAAACCCAAATGGCTACTGGTCAGCCAGAGGCAGAGACCTAAGCAGCATGCTTACAGCCACCCCAGCGTCGACCTGCTGGGCTCCGGCGATCCTTCCGCCTAATCCTTCCAAGTAGCAGGAACTACAGGCATTCGCTAACACGCCTGGCTAATTTTTTATTTATTTTAGAGATGAGATCTTGCCAAGTCGCTTGGGCTGGCCTCGAACCCTCGAACTCAAGCAATCCATTCGCCTCAGCCTCCCAAAGTGCTGGGATTACAGACTGAGCCACCGAGCCCGGTCAAGTGTAGAGGATTTAAAAGAGATTTCCTGCCGGGCTCGGTGGCTCAGCCTGTAATTCCAGCGCTTTGGGAGGCTGAGGCGAGTGGATTGCCTGAGCCCGCGGGTTTGAGACCCGCCTGGGCAACTTGGTGAGACCTCATCTCTACAATAAATCAAAAATTAGCCGGGCGTGGTAGCGCGCACCTGTAGTTCCAGTTACTTGGAAGGCTGAAGCGGAAGGATCGCCGGAGCCCAGCAGGTTGAGGCTGCGGTGGCCGGGAATGGCCACTGCACTCCAGTCTGGGCGACAGAGTGAGACTCCAACTCAAAAAAAAAATAAATAAATAAATGAAAGAGATTTCCTGGCCAGGCACAATGGGTCACTCCTATAATCCCAGCACTTGGGGAGGCTGAGGCAAGAGGATTGCTTGAGCCCAGCAGTTCGAGATAAGCCTAGGCAATGTAGTGAGGCCTTGTCTCTATGAGAAAAAATAAAAACGTTAGCCAGGCATCCTAGTGTGCGCCTGTAGTCGCAACTACTTGGGAGGCTGAGGTAGAAGGATTGCCAGAGTCCAGGAGATTGAGACTGCGTGGGCCATGGTTGTGACCACACCACTGCACTCCAACCTGCGTGACAAAGTGAGACCCCCAACTAAAAATTAAAACAAATAAAATAAAAGAGACTTCTGTAAGAGGCAGAGCATAAAAGTTAGATGGGTTTTGAACAAGAGCAAGGAGGACAGCCCAGGCAGGGGAACCAAGATGGAGAGGTGGATTTGAGCCTGGGGTGAGTGGGCAGTGCTGAAGAGACCAGCCTGGCAGGAGGCAGAGGCTGAGGTCAGATGGGTAGGCTGGTGTGTGCCGATTGTACCTGAAGCTTCCCTAGGCTGTTGGTGGCCTGATTAGAAGAATTTCTGGCCCTGCAGTAAGTGGGGAAAATAGCCTGTTTTGGCTACAGGGCTTTTGAGAGCTCCCAGGATTTATCTTCAGCTGAGGAAGGCCCTGCCCCCTCCTCCGTGCCTTAGCTCCTTGGGGCTCTGGCCTCAGGCTGGCCTGGCCTTTCCCAGGGTGCCTGGCTCACAGCCCAGTGAGTCATCTTCCGCCCCAGAGGCAGGACACCCCATCTCACCCAACTGCACACACAAATGGAGCCCTTCCCCTTGTGCCTGGGTCCGAGGGAGGGAACGAACAGGAGGGGCTGGAAACAGACCCTGGATAACTTCCGTTCCCACGATCCCAGCCTCCTTGCATGCTGGAGAACTACGTGGAGCTGAGGGTAGGGAGGCCTCACTTCTAGAGCACCTATTGCGCAGGTGAAGAACCAGGCTGGAAGGAAGTAATGTCCACTGCCAGAAGGTGGTAGTGCTAGGTCCAGACCATACAGGCCGATTCCCTGTGCACTGTTCTGTTGCTGAGCACAGTCCAGACATTTTGAACGAAATAATTTTCAGAGCTGGAGAGGAGGGCCCCTGGAGGTTATCCCATCCACAGGCTCAGGGTCAGGGCTGGGACCACGGGCCAGACCAATATGTGGGCAGATGTGTGCATAGGGGTGGGCCGATGGATTTCCTGGGTTCCCCTAAAGCAGGAGTTGCCAGATTTAGCAAGTCCTACCCTAAGGCTTCATAAGATTCCCAGTGGTGTCCCCCTCACCTCCCCCTCCAGCTGCCAAGGATAGGGCACTCTGCCCCCTCAGACTCAAATATGGGATTCCAAAGGTCTAGGTTTTACTTTCTCTGCCTGTAAGATGGAGGTGATAGTTCCAGCCCTTTGGGCCAAGAACACGATTAAATTTAGAGTTTATGAGCTGTTTGGATGTTTTTCACATCTGTTGGGGGTCTGTCTATCCATCTCCCCACCCCCACCTCCTGCTTCCGGCCATTATCCATGATGTTAAGAAACTTCTCCTTCCCAGGCTGGAACATCCAGCTGTATCTTCTTGAAATTGGGAAGGGGAGGGAGGGGGAGGCGGGTCACAGAGAAGAAGAAAGAAGGGGAAAAATCCACATGAAAAGAAGACTGGCGTTAAATTCAAACCACATGCACCACAGCCCCTGCCATGTGGGCCTCTGCTGCCACCTGTGGGCATCTGGTGGAAGTGCAGTTCCGGGAGCCTCAGCTCCCTCACAAGAGCGACACGGTTCTATCCAGATGCCAGCGATCAGGGAGGAAGGTCAAGTTGTCCAGCCCCCGTCTGCGGGCATGACCTCACTCCCCCTCCACCCCCCAGGGAGCCTTCCGTGAAATTTAGAGTCCGTCTGCACCTTCCCTCCTTCCCCTTTTGTTTACAGAGGGAGAAACAATCCCACGGTGGGGAGGAACAGGGCTTAGTGTCACCTACTGTGCGTCTCACCTATCTGGAATGATGATGAGGAGAAAGTGAGACAGTGACATAAAGTACTCAGTCCACACCTAGCACACAGTAAGTGCTTGGTAGATAAGCTATAGCTGCTTTTGTTTTTTGAGTCGGGGTTTCACTCTGCTCAGGCTGGAGTGCAGTGGCACGATCATGACACTCACAACTCACGGCAGCCTCAACCTTCTGAGTTCAGGCGATCCTTCCACTTCAGTCTCCCAAGTAACTGGGGTTACAGACATATGCCACCACACCTGGCTAAATTTTTTTTTTTTTTTTTTTTTGTAGAAACAAGGTCTTGCTATGTTGCCTAGACTGATCTCAAACTCCTGGGCTCAAGCAGTCCCCCGACTTCGGCCTCCCAAAGTGCTGGGATTACAGACATGAGCCGCCGCGCCCAGCCCTGTAGCTGCTTTTGATTATTATTGAAGTGGCCCCTTCTCTTTCCACCTCTGCCATAGAACAATACAGACCATTATCCTCAGACCCTCTGTCCCCTGGCAGAGGGTCATACGCAGACACATGGTGGAGTCCACCCAGAGGGGACACAAGTCATGTCACTCATAACCCCACCACCAGGTGCACACAGGCCCACCTAAGCAGGGCAATGTCCTCATAGCAGGAAGGTCCCGAGGCTCCTTAGGCCCTTGAGCTGTTCTTCCCATTCCCGAAGCAAATTCCCCAGAATTATGGGGTCCACCCAAAGCAGCCAGTCCCGAGGGAGTCCTGTGGCTTGGACACTTCCCTTCCAGCTGCCAGAGGCCTGGGAACGCTGTGGAGCCCAGAGCCTCCTCCTTCCAGAAGGGAGGGGGAAGGGAAGGAGAAGGGACTGATGACAGGAAGAAGGGGAAGAGGTCTCAGACAGGAATGGATGGAAGGACTGAGGCCCCAGGAGCCAGGTGCTTTGCCCAAGCTCACACCCCAGTGAGTGGCAGAGCCAGGATTTGAGCCTGAGCTCTCTGGCTCCAGAGCCTCTCTCTTAATCCCCATACCAAGAAGTCCCTCCTAGGGAACTTTCCTCTCCTGTGTGAACCCAAGCACCCGAGGAGGGCAGCAGCCGTCAGTGAAATGGATAGCCCCTCAGGCTGGAACACCCAGTACCAGCCTTGTGCTTGTGGACAGTGGTGGGGCCAGGAGCTTCAGACAGTCCGTCTGGGCCATCAGCCAGGGCTGGGTTCCCAGGGAGGAGGATTTTGTTTATCACCTAAACCTTCCTGGGTCAGGAAAATCTGTCTTGGAACAGAGGAGGCCGGAGAAAGGCCACAGAGCATCAGGGAGGCAGAGAAGCCCCACTGAGTATGGGGTGGGGGTGGGGGGCGCTTAAGAGCTTGGGCCCTGGAGGCTGCCAGCTGGGCTGTACCTCTTACCAGCCAGGTGACCTCTCTGAGCCTCCATTTCCTGGTTTGTAAGAAGGGAGAGCAGCAATGATAGAGCTCTTGGTGTAGGGCTGCTGTGGGGATTCAAGAGGCCAGGGCTTGCCAAACAATGGTAGGATGCCTGGCCCCTAAAAATTGTTCAAATGGCATTGGTGATGGTGAGGATTCTAGGATGATGGCGTTCCCTGTGTTCCACTTTGGGCAGCTCTGGGGCCCAGGCACTCTCTTGACCATTTATATAGAGCTGTGAGGATGGGAAGGGCTGGAGACCTCCCTCTCCCCCATGCCACAGGACTCTGAAACCTGCGGCCCCTTGAACCAGCTTTTCTCCTTCACAACCTGCGTCGTCACACTTGTGGCTTCTTTCTCAGTTCCTATCTCCTGCGAAGACCATGGTGCCCAGCAGGGCACAGACCTCTTTTCTTACCTTGAAGTCTCTAGCACAGTGTTTGGTACCTAGTAGGTGCTCCATAAATATGGATTAGGCTAATAAACAAATGAATAAAATAGGCTGGGTATGGGGCTTAAGCCTGTAATCCTAACACTTTGGGAGGCCAAGGTGGGAGGATTGCTTGAGCCAAGGAGTTCAAGACCAGCTTGGGCAACATAATGAGACCTCACCTCTCCAAAAAGTCAAAAAAATTAGGCAAGTGTGGCGGTGTGTGCCTGTAGTCTCAGCTACTCTGGAGGCTGAGGCAGAAGGATCACCTGAGCCCAGGAAGTTGAGGCTGTGGTGAGCCGTGACTATGCCACTGCATTCCAGCCTGGGCAACAGATTAAGACTCCAACTCAAAAAAAAAAAAAAGAATAAAATTAAAAACTCAATTAACCACTCATCCATTGAACCATGTGTCTGTGTGTCTGTCCATGTATTATCTTCCACTGATTGATCATTCTGCTCACTTGTCATTTATTATTCTTCTATCATGATTCCATCCTTTCATTTATTCAGCCGTTACTCATTACCCATCCATTTGTCTGTCCATCTGTATGCCCAGCCTTCTCATCATTGGTCCCCCATTGGTCTGGGCAGTGCTCAGATATAGGAGAGGAGATCTTGGTGGGACTCAGACTGGGTGGTGTGTCCAGAGGCAGATAAGCTGGGTACTGGGATTCCTGCTGAGATGGGGAAGTTGTCACACGACTGGGTGGGGGTAGGGAGGCTTAGGTGTTCCCCAGGGTTGGCAGAAGGGTGGTTCCACAGAGTGGGGGCACCCAGCTGGCTTCTCCTGGAGTGGGGTGGTGGTCTTGTGGGTCAGAGCCCCTTTCCCCTGTCAGGTAGTGGAGGGCTGCTTGCTGGTGAAAGAGGTGTTTGAGGCAGGGTTTGGGGTCTGGAGTGGGGAGCTTGGCAGACCTTCGCCAGCCACCCTGCACACGTACAAGACTCGCTCTAAACAACTATACTTGCTCCAAAGGAAGATGAAATCGGCACCCGAGATGGGAGCTTGGAGCAACAACAGGACCACCCCTGCTCAGGGCTGCCCCTGGCACACCTGGTGCCCTCGCCAGCCCCCTAGTGACCTCATCCTGAAGGCTCATGCCTGGAGACCTGACTCAGCGACCCACTCGCGTGCTGCTATTCCTTCTCTTAGCTTCCTTTCATTTCCCCGCCCCACCAGCCCCCCTCCGTTGCCACGACAACAGACTTGGATCTAATTAGTCATCCTTAATGAAGCAGCAGCAGCAAGCAGTGTCTTTGGCACCAAGTCCCACCTTCTTCTCCTGCGGGCCTGGGCCTCCAGTGAACTCTGCCTTTTGGGCACTCACATGCCTCTGGATCTCTTGACCTCAGGACCTTGTTCAAACCCCACTTCCTCTAGGAAGCCCTCCCTGAATAATTTCCCTCCAAGCAGAGGTGACTCTTGCTGAGCCCTGTGACAGAAGTCCTGTGTTGTCTGGGAGCTCCTGAGGCCGGCAAGGGTGGACTCGCCTCTGCAGGGCTCCATCCTGCTGGGGCTAGTGACGGAAGGGATGCCCTCTCTAATAATTCTGAGCTACGCCCTGCCTCTCAGTCACACAGGGCAGATTCACACCAAGGTCCTATAACTTGGGAGAGGCTCAGATGGGGAGGAGGTCTTCTGACAGAAAGCCAAATGGATGGGTAATGAGTAACGGCTGAATAAATGAAAGGATGGAATCATGATAGAAG